>BSBK01012949.1:355000-430797 GCA_027943335.1 Chamaecyparis obtusa | reverse complement strand
CCTTTGATACTAATGACAGCCTTGAATGCTCAAATAGAGATAACAATCTCCCCCTTTGGCATTAGTATCAAAACTCAAAATGTATATAGACAAAAATTTCAATATATAACTTATATCTCCACCATATACATATACTTATCAAAATTCTAAAGTACTCCCCCTTGGTGCATGCTCCCAGTAATTATGTAGTATACGTAGCATCTATGTACATATTTGGCATATTGACATTACATTACTTTCCCCTTTTTTGATAGTAATGCCAAATACAAAAATTTAACAGTATACTCACATCTTGTCAAAAATATGCTAGTGGTTTTCTTCACTGACTCCAAGAGGTTTCCCCATTCCTCTTTCAAGTTGGTGAGAGCAATATGCTCAAGACCGAATTGTGCATGCATGTCAAAGATGTTCTCCAACACCAAAATCTTAGGTGTGGCAACAAGTTGTGCTGCTTTGACAATGTGTGCCTCAAAATTTTTTAGGTATGGTAGGAGTTCTATCTGTAACTCAGTAACCTAATCAGTTATGTGCTCTTCTTGTTTCTTTAAGTCTATTATCAACCACCTGAGTTCCTAAACTTAGTGAATGTTCTTTGAAAAAGCATTTGGCTTGGTTATAGCTGCAATTGTACTAACCTTGATTTTAGCTTCCAGTCCTTTTATCTTTTCACTGACTTCAATAGTGAAGGTGTCTATAGTACAAAGCTTCAATAAGAATTTACAAATTAACTGGGTGATAGATTTTATCTTGGTGATTACCTCAGATATTTAACCTTGTTGAGTGCCACTTCTTGGCTAATTTTCTCTGCCAGTTTATTATGTATCCTTGATTCTGCCCTTTCTTCAATCCATTTGTCTGCATCGGTAGTCAGGGCATTAATCTTCTTTGTTAATATAGCAAGTTGATCTATGATGGGAGTATCTTCATCAATGTTCACCTTAGGTACTACCTATTGTAAGATATCCCTCACATCTACTAGAATTTCTTTTCTTTTAGTTTCTTGCTTCAGCTTTTCTTGAGTTGTTTTCCTTGAACATAATTCCCCATATTTGCTTAGTTCTTCAGGGCTCAGGGTCCTTGGGTCACACTCAGGAATAATTATCACTTCATCTAGGGTGACCGGCCCTTTTCCTTTCTTTTTCTTCTTCTTCTCTGATACTAATGGTGATTTCTTTTCAATAACAACAAGAGTCTTGTCTCTAGTCCTTGGAGTATCCTTCCCGGTTGACACACTCTCTTCTTTCTTCTACTCCCTGGTAGTCATTGTCTCGGTTGATAGAGTGGGAGCCTTGGGGTGGTGTCAGATGGGATTACCTCAGTTGCCTTTGTTTTATCTATTACCTTTATCTCAGTGGAAGGTGCCTCTTTTTGGTTAGGCTCATCTGTCTCTGCAGGTTTCTTAGTGTCTTTTTCCCCTGTGATGTCTTTGTGTTGCTTGGGGTCTAAGCCATCGGGTTGTTCCTGTGAAAGAATTTCTACTACTTCTGCAAGTACAGGAAGCTCACATGATAGTGATGTAAATGCACATTATGTGACTTGTTCTTCATCTTGAGTGTTTTTCGGTGCAATATTTACATCCTCGTCATCCTTGTCATCAAGATCACCATTTGTGATGTCCTCAATGAATACATGGTCATCTATTTTCTTCTTCATTTGGATTTCTACTTGATCTGGTGTATCCTGTGAAACATTTATTTTCTCCTTTTGCTCGGTGATATCAATTACCTCAGTAATTGATATACCGGAATCCTTTGACTTCTTAGTTGTAGTATCATCAATGTATATACATTTTCCTTTGGAATTTTGTCTCTTTTTAGACAGGTTTAAGTATGCATTTTGCTCAGCTTGTTCTTTGGCTTTAAAGATTGTTTTCCATAGGGCATCACCAATCTCCTCTACATCTACCTCATTCTCATCCAATATCATCATGGCTCAGTTCTTTACAACAAATCTTGGTTGATGAGTAACCATGAGTTCATCAAGTTCTGCTAGGCTTAGATGTGGAGCAACTTGAACTAGAGATCTTTCTCTCTTTCTTTTCTTGATTTCAAGTGCATAGCCCCATTTTTTATTTATCCTATCATCCAACTCATTTGGTAATGAACATGAAAATTCCAATGGAACTCTCTTGAATTTTATCATCATTTGGATGACTGTCTCTTCCATCTTGGTTTGATCCTCAGTTGACATCTTGTCAAATCTGCCTATTTCTGGATCAGTAAGGTCTATGTTCTCAATTATATCTTCAATGACTTCATCTATTGACCTTACCTTGTTTCTAGCCACCTTGAATTGATTTGTGTCATCTTTAGTTTCAGTATCCTTAAGGTCTTGTGTACCTCTTATCAGTCTTCTCCTTTTCTTTGGTGCTTCAGCTGCAACCTTGGATCCTTTCTTTGCATAAGTCTTAGTTGGTGTAGTTGCCTTTCATTTTATTACCTTTTCTATTTCCTTCTTTTGTGGTGATGACACTGCAGTTGATGATCTTGTCCTTATACCTTCTTGTACTGGTAACTGCTTCTTCTTAGGAACTTCAGGTGGAGGAACCGGTGTGGGATATTTTTCTTTGTCAGACTCAATTTCCTCACTATCATATGCTTTGTCAGATAACATCAACTGACCTTCGATTGCTTGTTCAACTGGTGTCTCCTCAAATGATTCAGAGACATCTCCATATCTAGCAGTAAGATCTTCTTCATCTTCTTTTCTCTCCTACACATTTTACCAATCTCTATGCCTGTAGTGATTCTAGATTTGGCCTCTTCATATGTTCTGAACCTAGTGGCAGTGGGGTCTATTGGTAATGCAAGCAGTGCATTAATATATTTCAGTGCAAAATCATAGTTCATTTCATAACCCATAGGTGCCAACCATTTTGACCTAGGTTCAACTGCTCTTATCATTGAATGATCTGTGTCGACTACAAAACAAATGTCCAGCTCAAATTTTTCAACTAATTCCCTTGGAATTCTACTTCTTTGATGAATTTTGGTCTGAAATTCTTTGAAGTATGCATCAAATACTATATTCAGTTTATTTCCTAACTTATTTATCATCTCGGTAATCTTTGCAGTTATAGGTTTATATGTTGTCCAGTTTACTTTACCGATGCTAGGTACAAACTTCTGTATAAAGAAAAATATACACACAAGTAGTGATCCAAACTTACATGTGTTTGACTTTTTTGACCTTATTGTCTTCATGTTTTCCTGTAGTTGATGTAACAGTACCTTAGCAAGATCAACTTGGTGACCTTTCTCCGTAATTTTATACGCCATGTCTACTGCGCTGTAGGGTACACTGTTGAGTCTGCTTGATTGAAATATCTAGTACCCAATTACATGTGCTATGAACTTAACTGCTGGTTCCTTGATTGTTGAAATTTTTAGTGCTCGACCATCCCATTGAGCTCTAGTGTTCTTTTCAACATCAAGTCATGACGAACTACGGAAGGCTTTTGCCTTGTCGATTGTAGGGAGCCCAATAACCCTACTAATCATTTTCTTAGTGACCTCTATCGATTTATCCAGCCAAAATTTTCCATCATGATACCTACTCAATATGATTCTGATCCAATCTGTCTTAAATGATTGTGGATAGTATGTGATACATGATAACCCTAATTTTGTAATCTTCTTGTATTCTAGTTTCAATTTTCCATCTATGCCACATAGTAGTGAATGTGCTGCAATAGTTTCAAAATATCCTACTTCTCCAATTTTGCAATGAATATATGCTCTTACATCTTCTTTCAACAAAACCCTATCTGGTATGCTTGAGAAAGCACCCATTGAATATGTTTGTGATGCGACCTTGGATGAGGCTTGAACTTAGGTTTGTCAAAATTTTCGCTTACAATTAGATTAACTTCTTCCTCAACACTTTGTGATTTGCTAGCGGATGATGCAGATGCCATAAATCATTTTAGGGTTTCGGCTAGCAGAAGGTAAATAAAGTGTTTGGTAGCAAATAAAATTACTCAGAATCATCGAAGAGTGATGTCAGTTCAATCTACAGTAGCCTTGAATCCTTTTGAAAATCTTATAGCTCAAACTCTTCTCTGTGAAATCTTCGCTCTTCAGAATCGCAATGTAAAAATGAACTCTATTCCTCGTGTATTTATAGACTTTTCAATATTCCCGCTCAAACTTTTGTTCATTAAATGCTTGACCTAACTTTCAGTACGAAACAACTATCAACTCGATGACAACTAAAATTTTTATCCGCTCAGTTAACATAGGATTTCATCATCAGTTTTCACTATTGTTTGGTTAACCTTATATAGTGATTACCGACGGGTAACCAACTCTCAGTCTCTCTTTTACCAACTATATAACATTGTTAGCTCATATCATATAAACCATAATGCATCTTTATTCATGTTGATTTGGTATTTGTACATCATGTATAAGGAACTGTATGTAAGATGTGCTCACTATAAATATCAATCCCATACATACCTTTGTTGCTTTAAGCGGAGTTACCGATATCACTCAATCCAGTGGACGAGGTTTCACTGACAGCATTACTTGACTCAGCATTCTCATTAGATGCCTTTCTCCACATCGTGTACCTTATCTTCATGATATCTGCAATAGTGTGTCCACTCTCAAATACATGATTTTCATCTGGTGCTCAGTCTTTGCAATCCTTGCTTAAATGACCAGCCCTATGATAGTGCATACATGCCATTCTAGTGCCTATCCAGCTTCTTGATTGTCCAATCCGACTCTTTCTATAACAATTTGCTGCAATGTGTCCATATCTACCACAAGTAGTATAGTTAGCCGAAGTGTTATAATCCCAAACATAAGAATTACCTTGTCTCTTCGGTTGATAAGGCTTTCATTGTGTTTTATGCTTAGGAGTCCATACTTCCTTCATCTTAGCCTTACACTCTCGTGCAATGTGTCCATGTTTATTACAAGTATATCATATTTTTTCCATAATGGTATTGTTAGCAATATCATTATGTTTAGCTCTACACTCATAAGCTGGATGTCCAAACTTACCACAATAATAACAATATCCATTAAACTTAGGAGTGACAGGAGGTTTACCTTGTGCTTTGCTTCTACACACATTAGATGTATGTCCTGGTTTGCCACAGTGATAACATGCCAATGCTTTAGGTCTTTGATTTTGATTTTTGTTGACTTGTTCAGCTTGTTGTGATGATTCTCCTTCACCGGTGTAGCCTAGACCAGTTTTACTCCCAATTCTTCTTTGATTAGTCAGAAAGTCATCAATCTTCTTAGAACTATCCTCAGCCAATTTCATAATTTCATTTTGTTGCTATTGATTTTTCACTTCATTCCTCAACTTCTCATTCTCCTCTCTGAGTCTAGCAACATCTTCTAGTCTTCTTGACAATTCTCCATTCACTCGGTTGACTTCTTGATTCACAATCATCATTTGATTAGATACTTGGAAGTGACGATCAGTAAGTCTCTATATTTCATTTTCTTTAGCTTGAAGTTGTTCAGTCATCTGTCTCCGGTCATCAATAGCCAGATTCCTTTCTTGCTCAGCTTGTCTAGCATTGTTCATTGTTTCTACCATTCTCACCATCTGAGATTCTTGACCGATTTGTAGTGCTTTCACTTGATCAGTTAAATGTTGATTATTTTCAAAAAAATCAATGATTATGCTTTTAGATCCATCGGAGATGCTTCGAGAACTAGATCCAATATGCTCGAACATTTCATCAATAGGTTCTTCATGGTAACTGATCTCATTTTGCAGAATAGCTAGGTTCTTCCTTTCAACTAGTAATTTCTTCAGTCCTTCCTTAGCTTTCTTATACTATTCAACAAACATCTGCATCTGTATCTTCTGATTCTCAATAGTCTTATCAAGCTTATATCTCTCCATGACTTAGATCTTTACCCTTCAGTGGTTAAACTATTCAACAAGAGAACTATGCTCTAATACCAATTGTTGGAATTAGGAGAGATAGGTACTGAGAGGGGAGGGGTGAATCAGTGCCTTCAAAAACCTTTACTTGTAAACCTTTCAGATCTATGACTATAAATAGTGATAACCTTGCAAAATAACTTGTATCTAATTGCATGTATCAATCATCCATTTAACTTATGAAAGTAGACAACATGAAATCAAATAGCAATCACATAACAAAAGTATTTTGGTAATGCAAAAACCCTTGTTAGAAGGTAAAAACTACGGTGGGGATGACACCCACAAATTCTTTACTACTGCAATAGAAAAGGTTTACCTGTTAGGGCTACAAGTTTTGATCACTTCTGGTGATCTTACCCTATTAGGAGTAACATATTAGATCAGCTAGATCTATCTAGTTATAGGATTTTAACAACACTAATGAAGTGTGCACTCGGTTAAGAGATTTACATAAGACTATTAAGCCTACTTTGTTAAGAGATTTATCCAAAACTCTATTACAATTGTTAGAAAGCAATAGGCAATTATCTGCTAGTGATAACTCAATTGTCTGATACAGACCTATAAAGTACTGAATGTATTTCACCTTTACTGTGATGAATCTCTGCTCTAAATCACTCGGTATAGCCTGCTCTGATTCTGCTTAATCTGATATCCTCTTCAATCTGCTCTGTTAACTTATATACTTGAAGTTAGGCAAGTGCTTCAAGTGCTCCTTAATTCATATATCTATTCTCGCATCAGCTCACACCAAAAATGATGTAAACATACATTTATATAGCAATCTGCTTTTGCCACTTTAACAAAATTAGGTTACACAACTTAGTCATAACCCTAAGATCTACGGTTTACAAAAATGACCTAGATCAGACTATTACATAAGATATACATTGCATTTAATGAATATCATAACATTAAATATTCCTCGATCTTGGTAAAATGTTTTCTGATCTATTGTAACCGTTTGCATAGAAGAATGTGCCATTTCAGATTACTATGCCATTTTCTGTGATCCTCGGTAAACACTATATAAACTGCTCGGTGTATACTGTGACGCTCAGTGTTTACTGTCTGTCAGTGTCAGTGATGTTGTTGCTTGGTAAACTATCTGATGCTCAGTGTATAAGCTTTACTGACTAGTATGTCTTGCTTCTAGTTACCGATTTGCTCAATCTAAGTGACCGACCAATATCTTTGATAACCTTTGATACTAATGACAACCTTGAATGCTCAAATAGAGATAACATATACATGCAATAAAAGTAAAATAAAAATTATTGTTGTTGTATTATATGTTGATATACACAGTAAAACTCTGATAAAATTGCGACAAGAACTTGTGTTTCAAAATTGCATTTATGTGCAGCGATAGTAAAATAAAAATTTATGTTACTGTAATAATTTTTGTATATAGATCTATGAGGTTAAGTTAATTTCCCTCTACTTTGCAAAAGATAGAGTTGTTCCAAGGTCTGGAATAACCATACATATGGGTACTCTCAGTTAATTTTTTCATGCACTCATTCACTCATTCACGCTCAAACACATTTATACGTATATTCTTACACAAATAGTTATAGAAAATACTTATAATTTGTATTAGCCTCTTGGCATTAAGGAAATAATAATATACTATTAAAGCCCACTCTATGATTCAAGGAAAAGTTATATGTTTATGCGTTATGGTTAACTGTATACAGGATACTCTCTTATTATACTCAAAATATCATCTTCCTATCTCCCCCTGTTGTTTTGAAATGAAAATTGAATAGTTAGAAATCAAAACAATTAGGGGAAGATTACATATTCGACTAGGTCTACGAGATGTTTTTCTTCTTAACCCTGTTAAATAAGGAATTGGATGGCCCTCAATCATAATTTTGAAATGGATTGTACCTAACTATAGGAACAATACTTCGTTGAAATTGAAATAGTGTATGAAGGAATTAGGCTTGGTATAATAATGAAGATGTCCAACTATCCGAGATTTTCAGAATTATGACCAACTATACCAATCTTGAATGTAGATTGTATTAAGGATTAGTATAGTAGGTGGATATAAGCATGTTGCTAAGGTTGAGTTTATTATGAACAAAATTCTTGGTATCTAGCAAGAGATGATCTATTTGTATACTCCCTATTATATCTTCTTGCCTTACTATAATTTGGGTATTTTTAGCCGTTAAATGATTAGGATTGTTGATCTCAGATATGATGTTCTATAAACTAATGTAGTCAAATTAGGAGCTTAGGCTTTGAACTATACAGTTTGTTTAGCTTAGAATAAAAGTTGTTTAAACTTCTTTTAGCTTTAAAATACAAGGTCGTCATAAAAGGCACAGTATAAATTTTGTAAACACCAATTTCAAATCCTAAAGAATTTTTAGCATTATAGTGTATGGAAAATCTATGTAAAATCTGCTTTAATTTAGTATATGAGGCGTTGTTATATTAGTTATATTGAAGTTATTTGGTAAGAAGGATGTATTATTGTCCCCTCTTCTTATATCTAATTTATTATATGCTTATTTCCCCTTTTTTTGTTTTGTAGTATGATTAAAGGAGATATCTGGACTATTAGACTTCAAAGCAAAAGAGGAAAAATTAATATAAGTTTATGCCTGTAACATGGCTTCCTATGCTTTGGCTCGGTATTTGATACTATGGGCCCATTGATGCATTATTTCATAATTAAAAGTCAGAAAATTAGTCAATATAAATGGTTCAATGTAGCCTATGTCTTTGTGTGTCTAGGATCATAATGCAGTTTTGAATTCAAATTATGGCTCTAAAATTCCTTGAGGTAGTGATTATGTACTAAATTCATATACAGATAATTTTTAGTAGTATATGTAGATAGTAGTTTTTAATACTTATTTAGGTGTTGAGGCTACAACATCAACGCATTTAGCAAGTAAAAGGTAATTTGGATTGAGGTAAATACTATTTTTCTTTATATATACATACACGTTTACAATTAAGTTATCTAAAGCTTGCTAACAAAGTTAGAAGGTAGATCTCTATTTTGTTTTGTCAGGAGCAAGGTTTTCGGGTGAAAGATGCTCTTGGACCGCACCAATAAGGAAGATTTTTTTTAAAAAGATAGCTTTCCGACAGTAATAACAAATTATAGAGAAGCAAGTAACCAAGAAAGGGCACCTAGATAGATATCGATGTAAGAATGATGTATTTCTCTTTTCTAAACTTCAAATAGTGGGTATGCCCACTAAATAAGTATGTATCAGAATTCGGACTATGGTCCCAGGCATGGCTGGAGGTTTTCTCGACCCCGCTCTTTCCTACTAGCACCTACACTGAGCGGGGTTCTCTTGTAAAAATTTGATTTAAATATTAATAAAATTTCTTGGCTTCAGCCTTTTACCGATCAAAAAAATAAAAAAAATAAAAAAATTTGTATATAAAAAGACACAAATTTTTTTAAAAGAAAACAATAATTTTTTTTTTAAAAAAGAAGATCTAAATCTTTAAAATTCAATCTGTAGATTCTAAAGAATGATAATTAATCAGAGGATTAAAAGCTAGGAGTTGAGCTTTGCAAATATATATATTTACATATATATTTGGAGTTATTTAGATTCAACTCCATTAATGGAGTCTCTTTTTCCTCCTGTCACAATCCAGCTTCCTGTCGCTTCAACACCAAGATTATTGCAGTAGCCTTGAATCTGTGAACTTCCTTTGGCAGCCTGGTTTCCTGTAGCAAACATAAACAAAATAATAAAACCAGAATGATAGTGCAACCCAAATGAATTATGGTGATTGCATATTTGAATATTTATAGAAATTATAATCTAATGGACTTTAAATTTAATTAAATATAACGTAATTGCCTATATTGACTTAATAGGTTTATTTTTAGCTCATAAATATTTGTGAGTTGCAAAAATTGACTATTAAGGGAAATATGATTCCCCTAATTAATTTAGGTACTTTCTAAATCTAATTTGGGAGATAAGGATAACTCCCCATTAAATTTAGAAGTTTCTAAATGTTGACTTAAATGATTAATTGAATTTTCTCAATTAAATCTTTTAATTTATTAAGTTTATTTTATTTTATGTGACCTTTTTGTTTGGGTTGGCTCATTTATTTAAAATGGTAAAGTAAAATTTACCCTTATAAAATGTTTACACTTAGATGCTTTAAATTTAATTTGTATTAAATCTAAGTAGGTTGAACAATTAAATTCTTAATCCATTTTAATATGGATATCTATTAAATTGGGATAATTTATTAATTGGATTAAGTAAGGTTGTATGGTCAATTATTCATTTAATCATGTTAGGATTGGGGTAATTAAACTTAGGGATATTAATAACATCTTTCTTCACTTAGCAACCCCTATATTGTTAAAATATTATGTTTCCCTTTTTAATTTAATTATTTTTGGATAAATGATTAAATTAAAAGGTTGAAACTATAGTGCTTTAACTTTTGGATGTTACTGTTAATTTATTAAAGAAATATAATCTAAGAGTTAATTTTAGATTATTTTTAATATTTTGAAGTATTGTTATTCACACTCTTGGACCTTGCACAAATTTCTAGGTAAACAATATTGGCAAAAAAATTTATCCCAATTTTTTCTAGGGGATTAAAAGTCAAATCTAGTCAACTCTTCCTATCAGGATTCTGGTTGACTTTAGTGTTTAAACCTCATTATAGTAAACTGAAAACTTGAGGGAGGTTGACCAAGTATCTTGGTCATGATACCTCTCAATCACATTCAACTATGCACATACTTAAACTGTAAACTGCATTTGATTTAGTTACCCTAGTCAACTGGGTGTTAGTTAAAAAAAAATGTATGGTGTGTTTTGTTGGATTTTTGGGCATGACAATTATCCATGGTGAATGATTCTTGTCTTAGTTTTGCTTGTGATCAGGTAAGTACCATGCATGAGTGACCTTAGAATGGTTGAGTTAACGAAGGATGAATGATTGATGAGGGATGATGAAGAGAAAAAAATGGATTTGATGAACTAGGAGCAACCTGGACTAAGTTTAGATCAGAATTGCAAGGATTAAGTCTTGATGGTTGATTGGATTAATTGAATTGGATTTTAATTGATTTAATTGAGGATTAGATTGATTGATGAGATTGGATTAAAGAGGAACTAAGCCTCAAGTATCTGTGTCATTTAAAGGTTTGGAACAAACCTAGGTGAAACAAGACCTTGTGATTATGCAAACATGAGGTTGGATTTGATTTAAAGTCTTCTCTTATTTGGGTGATAGACTGATGATCCTAAAAAAAAATAGGACTAGATTAGGACTACTAGAAAAAGACTCAGCTCTCAAAGTATCCAGGGATTATTTTTTCTTTGATTTAAGGTCTATGAGACACTATCAGAATAATTCTTTCACCCTAGTACTTGATGAAGGTGTGAAAGATGGATTGATTTAATTTTTATTAAAGCCCAAGATTTTGATTTATGCTCCTAATGTTTTGAAAGGTGAATGAAGGAAGAGGTGTGAAAAAAAGATGTGAAAGGGATGAATGACTTGCAAAAGAGTGAAGGTCAATGTTACTTAATCATAAGATTTCTAGATGACAAAGGTCGTGTTTACTTTGTTCTTGACAACAAAATTAGCAACCCGATTGGTGTAGATGATTTTATCAGATTTCTCAATAGCCCCTAGAAAATTTTGAATAGATTTCAAATAAGATTGATTGGATTTAGTCTTTTGATTAGCGATCTTCTTCTCTTTATGGACTTGTGCGACTGGGAGTTTTGCATTCTAGTGTTTTCCTCATGTCTTGAGAAAATATTAATTTTGAAAGGGTAAATCAATGTTTCGCATCAAATTCTTCGAAGGGCTTCTGAGGCATTAATTTTTAGGTATTTTGGTCAAATCAGATTGCTCATTATTTTCAGGCGGAGACAAAAATTCTTAGACATAGATGACAATCTGAGCAAATGATAATACCAAGTCTGAGATGCTAATCTGCGGAGACGACAATACCAGGGCAAAGACGACAATCCAGGATTCAAAATGTTTTTCACAGAATTTGATTAGTCAAATATTGGATTTGATTTTTGTTAATTTGTTCAATGGCAAGAACTGGTCTTCATACATACATCAAACTTTTGGATTATAGGCACGTTTATCAAAAATAGTCCTGCAAGCGACAAAGAAACCTTGCAGGATTTAAGTGTACGAGTTTATTTTGTAATGAAAGTAACAAGCACACTTCTTATCCCTAGAAGGAGATTGGTTGAGATTGAAAATATTTGCTCATTGACTTAGGAACACACCCAACAACTCAGAATACAGCCATCACCAAGCGCTCAATGGCTCCAGTCATGATGTCATATTATCAAACTCCTAACATTGAAGGGGGCTCGATATGGTGAGTGTCTTGGGGAGATTACTATTCTCCTCACATGAAAATTATCAACCTTTCAGAGGTGAACTGGGTGGCCACTACTCTATAGCTTCTAGTAAGGATCTTCATTCAAACAGACCCTTTGTGTTCGTGCAAGTGCGACTAGGACATATAGCCCCACAAAGCTTAACACAAGTAGTCACATAAACATGATTTAGACTACGAGGCCCTACTAAATGTTAGGTGAGAGCCATGTATAAGCTCAAGTGTCATCTGACTTCCGAGGCTTTAACCCCAAAAATAAAATTTCATTAACATGAATTGAAGTGGTGGGCTAACACCTCGTTCTCACGTGGGTCATTCCCGGGAGCTTTTTACCTCGCCGATAGACCCATCTAAAGGATTAAAAGAAAATGCATGGATTGGTCACATAAAGAGTCTAGATTTCTGATTTTCCCTCAAGGGGAAAAGAGCATAATCTTCTATCCAACGTGGTTTTCTCCCAAGCACGCCAAACACACTTGTTCTTTTCCAAGGTCCCTATTAAAGTGTGATGCCAAACATGGGTCTAGGTTTCTGATTGTCTCAAAGAGATAATAGCATAATCCCCTACCACTTAACAAAATACTATAAGTGAACCTTGTTGGAAACTACAATTGAAACAATTGTTATATTGTCATTGATGTCAAACCTTAACGGGTAAGACAGTTGCTATCTAGGAGAGTACCATATCTATTGATTGATGAAGAGGATTTGGGAAAGGAGATAACAAGAGAACCTAAGGAAAGGTTGAGTTATTTGATACTTCAATGGGTACTAGATTAGTTGGCACATTGCTAAGATAATGTATTGTTTATCTAAGTAAGAAGAAAGACTGAAGAGGTAGGCTTAACCGAGCAAAAGTGAAGAAATCTAGTTTAAGTCGAGTGATGTTAGTGTCGACTGAGCACTAGTATATGCTGAATAAATCTAGTGTTGACTAAACATTAGTAATTGTCGAGCAATAGGAAAAAACTGAGAAAAGATAGTGTTTGCCAAGGAAGACAATTTGTAATGGTGATCGAGATAGACAGTGATGGCCGAGGAGAAGAACATAGTATTGATCGAGTGTCAGTAAATTTCATTTGGAGAAAGAATTAAGATTCCCAGTTGACATAGTTGAATTCTTGGGATATGTAAAACATGTTAAAATTATTAATGAATTGTATGGGGCACTTAATGCATGGTAAATCATTTTCTTATGGATTCAAAGAGAACTTTGGAGATGTATCTAGAAGGAAGGATGCATAACATAATGATGGAAGGATTCGATGAATATGACCTAAAACTAAGATCTATGGAGGAGATTAAGTGGAAAAAGATGGATCTACCTAATCAAAGAGGTATAAAGGAAAACCTAATTGTGAGTGTAAGAATTTTGATATCGCTCTGATACCATGTAAGAATTTGCCTAAGGCAAAGAATAAATGCCAAGATCTAGAAGCTCAAGAGATAGCACAAGAGAGATAGGCAAAATGATCAAATAATTGATTATAGCCAATTGAATTGAATACAAATTAGGAGTGCCTAAATATATAGGCAATGCAATAAGACTACATGATAAGGAGATGATAAGATATCACCCACACTAGGTGGAATCACATGTCCACCAAAGGTGGATCATCCTCCATTGTACATGAAAGTATGTGAAGCATGTGCAACAATGAGAGGATGATAATGTGATAAGAGCACTAAAGGTGGATCTCACACACAAAGAGGTATATGATGACAACTATCACACCTAAAGTGGAAATTCTCCTAACCATGTTCTAAAATGAAATGCAAACTCCTAGGTGTCACAATGACAACTAATATGCAAATGCATTATCCTAAGTAAACTTAAGTAAAGTGTAATTAGTAATATTTAATTACACCAACACCCCCCCTTAAGTGCAACTTAGGGGAATGCACTTAAGCTCACAATGCAAGATGGGTCCCGGCTACTAGGCCATGTTAGGTACCCATGTACAATATGCAAGAACAATGCAATCTCTCATAAAGTGGAGAAAGAGGGAAAACCTCATGGGAAAAACCCTCCCCCAAAAAGAGAGATGAATATAATAATAGAATATGAGAGAGAAGACCTCATGTGAGGAAAATATCCCCCCTGTAAGATAGAATAAGTGGAAGAGAGACCAAGTAGCCCCCCCTCAATGTAGAATGAACACCAATGGTAGATGCTCCAGGCTCAATGTAGAAATTGCTCCATGAGTGTAGAACAACATTCCTCCCCTTAGGAAGAAACAAGACCAAAGATGAATATATGAAGCCTCCTCCCCAATCTATAGGAAGAAACCTCAAAAAGTATGGAATCTCTAAAACCTGCTCAGGTGTCCACATGTCAAAGCTGAAAGGTGCCTCCTCCAATTCATGTGTACTAAGGCACTCTGCTGAAAAAGAAAAATCAGGATCAACTGAGGATGAATGTAGAACATGTACCCAAGACCCAAGTGTCTCCTCTAAAGATAAAGTGACCTCCTCCAACTATTGTATCAAAGTATCCACAATCATGTCACCCTTGAAAGAATGATCAAGTAGAGAATGAAGATGAGGGTCAGCATGGTCCCTCGCAACAACTGAAGAAGGATCATCTTCACCAAAGAGAAGATGAATATCATCAATGAAGTCTCCCAAATCTGAGATGTAGGACTCCACAAACAAACCTACAATGTCTGTCAAGTAGTCATCCAATGGAACCAATTCTGGAAGATAATGAATATCCTGCTGCATTGAAGCACCTGAATTCATGGCTGTGTGAATGCAAGCATCATCAGGAGCAAGAGTAGAAGTAGTCTCGATAGGAGGAGATGAAATAGAAGGCTCAAGAACTTGATCATGAGTGAGAATACCCAAGTTCAAGTAGCCAAAACTCTCCTCAAAATCTGAATCATCACTGTAATCATGATCATATGCTGAGGAATCACTGTCTGAAGAATCATTGTCATCAAGGGGAACAAAATTTGCAAAGGAGTACAACCGAGAAGAGTGATCCACTATCCCAATAGCAATAACTGCTCCACTCTCCAAGTCTTTGATGAAAACTGAATTAGGTGTAAATTCCATAGTCTTCTTTGTAGCACCATTTGTGATTTGATAGATGGAAAGAAGGTTATTGGTCAAGTGTGGAACATACAACACATCATTGAAGTGTTCCTCCCTAACTTCAATACTTCCTTTCCCAATCACATTCATATAAGTGTGATTTCCCATCAAAATAGGTGGACCTTTTCAAGGCTCAAATGATGAAAACATGGACTGTGAAGAAGCCATATGATGAGAAGCCCCTAAGTCTAGAAGCCATCTACCTAAATCAGGACTTGAAGAAGCATACAAAGCTTGTCCTTTTTTAGTGACAAATGCATGACCCTTTCCTTTATCTTTTTCTAAATTTGGTGAAGAAGAGGTTGAGGTAGACATCCTGGAAGGCAATTTGATGTTGTTCTTAGCAAGAATATTCTTCTTCTTCTTTTGACTTTGATTGCCTTGACTCTCATGATTAGCCACCAATGCCTTGGAAGTTGAAGACTTGAGAATCCCCATACTCATCAATTTTTCTTGTTCTAAGACCAACATTTTTGAAAATGACTCAAATGAAGGCTTAATGAAGGCACTACCCATGGTCAACTTGTGAGTATTATAACTTGAAACAAAAGCTGCATATTCAAGAGGAAGATGTTTCAACAAGTGACTAACCAACTTCGCATCCTTCATGGGATTACCAAAATCATCAAGTTGTGCTCTATAATCATTGACTTTGTTGAGATAATCTTGGATTGTGTCAAAGTTCCTAGGCTCTAATTTGAGGAGATCAGTCTCAATTGTGAATCCCATTTCCTCATCCACTTTACCAAACAATTCTGCAAGTTTATCCTGAGCATCTCTAGCATTGTTTATGGTTTTTATGTGATACATGACAGCTTCAGAAATATTCTCTCTCAAGACTCCTAAAGCTTTAAAATTTTTGCATGACCATTTATCTATTGCAGTAGTATCATCATCAGTGGGTTTTTTAATTGTACCATCCACATAAGGATTTAAACCTTTAACCATTAACTTGCTCCATACATTATCTTTCCATGTAGCATAGTTATGTGGAGTTAATTTTGCAATAGAACCCATGATGCAAAATAAAAAAAGCACAAGAAAGAGAGAGACACCAGCACATAAGACGCGCCCCCCCCCCCACCCCCCCCAAATGATAATTTTGGCACTTTATAGCTAGTGCGTGTACAATTGCCACTTGACAAAATGGATCAAAGTGGACTTCTGATTTTGATAGTTACAACAAAAAATATTAAGCTATAGTAGACTCAAAAAAATAAGACACAAGATCTCTCAAGGATCTAACAAATTGCAAGTGCCAAAAATAGGCCAAAATAGACCAAATTCTGAAAGTACTATGTCTACTCAAAATTTTTCCAAACTGATACCAGATCTAGAAAGTAGACAAAAATCATGAACTTTCAAAAAAAATAGCAGCTGAAAATGTGTCCATATGAGCCCAAACGAAGCCTCTAAAGTTGTAAAAATTAGGATTTTTGATTTTCAGAAAACATCAGAAAGCACCTACACCATTGTGTAGATCATGAAATTATACCCCAAAACAAAAAAAATTGCTCAAAAAAAGGACTCCGGATGACTGAGATATCGTTGTTTGAAAATTGCCTCTGAAATTATTTTTTCTGAATCGCCGCCGCCGAACCTTGAAAATTCAAATGGCTCTAGATTTGGCTTCAGATGTCTGATTTGGATGAAACAAAATTCTAGTTAGGGGTTTTTGGACCTCCTCAATGTGATGCCAACATTTGATTTGCACCAGCAAGCTCCAACTTTGACCTACAATAAAAATCTCTCAAAACAGGCTATGCAATGAAACTCTTATAGCTCTGATACCATGTAAGAATTTTGATATCGCTCTGATACCATGTAAGAATTTGCCTAAGAAAAAGAATAAATGCCAAGATCTAGAAGCTCAAGAGATAGCACAAGAGAGATAGGCAAAATGATCAAATAATTGATTATAGCCAATTGAATTGAATACAAATTAGGAGTGTCTAAATATATAGGCAATGCAATAAGACTACATGATAAGGAGATGATAAGATATCACCCACACTAGGTGGAATCACATGTCCACCAAAGGTGGATCATCCTCCATTGTACATGAAAGTATGTGAAACATGTGCAACAATGAGAGGATGATAATGTGATAAGAGCACTAAAGATGGATCTCACACACAAAGAGGTATGTGATTACAACTATCACACCTAAAGTGGAAATTATCCTAACCATGTTCTAAAATGAAATGCAAACTCCTAGGTGTCACAATGACAACTAATATGCAAATGCATTATCCTAAGTAAACTTAAGTAAAGTGTAATTAGTAATATTTAATTACACCAACAGTGAGGTTATGAAGGTGTGAAGAAGAGGTTGATGTTATTGACTGATAAGTCTAAGCAGAAGGCTGAAGGTGAAATTGTGAAGGAGCTTAACAGAGTTGTGATTGCTTGAAGCGAATTTTGAGTAGATCAGAGATGGAGATGGAAATGGAGATCAGTCAGTAAATCAACATATATGTGTGAAGTGGATCTATATTTGCAAAGTGAGTTGTATGTTTTTCAGATCCGAAACTACTGTTATTTTCTAACCATTGTATCAGTCTAAATCCTTTAATTAAGGTTGACCTAACAATCATTGGGTTTAATCAAGATGACATTCTAATGGAATGTTCTTAAGTCCTTTAACCAGGCCACTTTTGATAGAGTGTTTTAAATCCTTTAACTGGGTCACAACTAACAGTGTGTTTGTAAGCCTTTAATAGGGTTGGCTTTTCACAAAGCTTACTTCAGAAGAGTGAAAATCAATAGCATGTTATAAAGTGGTTTTTCCAAGTTGGGTTTCCATTATAAATCCTGGTGTTATACTTGTGTGAATGTTTTGATGTGAATGTTGTTATATTCTGCAAGTTAATTACTTTTGGACAATTGACTACATGTTATATAGAGAGACAGAGTTGAATAGCTGATTAGATCTGAGATTGTTGAAGTGCTAAAAATTTTAATTTGTACATCTGGACCTAAGGATAACTGATTCACCCCCCCTCTTAGTTATTCTAAATCATTCTAACAAACCTTTGTTAAATGCCTAAGAAAAAAATAAGGAAAGCACATTGTTTATTTGTATCTCCTAGGCAACATGTAAAACAAAAAATGTGAGTAGTTTGGTGCTTGTATGAAGAAAAATAATCACGATCTACTATGAAACTATTCTACCATTAATGCAAGGAGCTACCGAAAAAGTTAGATAAACATAAATGTAAGAAAATTCTAAGACTATACCAGCATGATAACTCTAATGCAAAAATAATAAATGAATTACTCTTGGCAAGGCTCCTATTTATAGGATTTTGAAGGGCTCGAGTGAAGTGGATCTCATGTGGCATCCACATAGGTGCCACATGAAGGACACATAAGCCATGCAAGAGTCCAAGTTTACTCACACATGTGTGATAAACTTGAGATATGATGGGTCAATGTGTACTTCAAGTACACGTGTAAGAGGGTTTAAGAGAAAAGGTCCACTTTCATGTTTTTAGAATGAGTAAGAGGTGTCATCAAAGTTGTAAGAAACCTTGTTGGGTCTTTTTGGGATTATTTTGAAAAGGCAAATTTTGAAAATTTGCTCACACATGTGTGACCAAATAATTAAGGCTAATGGGTGTAGGAATCCAAGAATTAGCTTAATTAACCTTAGTTAATTAAGAAATAGGTCTATTTCTTGAGAATGATGTGTGTAGGGTATGATCTAGGTCCATATTTATGATTAATTTAATTAAAAATTAAATTAATCATGGTTTAGAAGAATAGTAGAATGTGAAAGGATTTAAATTAATCAAAATTTATTTAACGAGGGTTTATGTGGGGAAAGGGTATTAAATAAAATTTAATACACTTGCAAGAGGGGTATTTAAATTTAAAATTTAAATACTATAGAATAATGAGCCAAATTTAATTAAATAAAAAAGAGGAATATAATTGGAATAATTATATAATTATAACGCTATGGGATGATTTTAAGCATCTACAATATATATATATATATATATATATATATATATATATATATATATATATATATATATATATATATATATATATATATATATATATATATATATATATATATATATATATATATATATATATATATATATATATATATATATGTTGTACATATATGATATATTCATGTGTACATTTCATTACTTTCAATTTCTCTTTTAAAAAAAGTACAACTCTCTATTTTTTGAGTATAATATTTTATTGGTCCCGTTGTAAAAAAAATATAAATTAAAAAAATATAAAAAAATTAAAAATTAAAAAAAAAATTGTTAAGGGGAGGTGGCCCAACCCCACCTACTCCCCTGCCTTACAGTAGCCCCAAGGTTGCCGATGATAGCCCTAAGGTTGTCACACGATAGTCACTTGGGACTGTCGCATGACAATCCTTTGGTATTGTCGTGCCGACACCTTGGGAGGGGTCATGGGTCCCCCCAAGACTATGTTTTATTTTTTTAAAATTTTTAAATTATATATATATATATATATATATATATATATATATATATATATATATATATATATATATATATATATATATATATATATATATATATATATATATATATATATATATATATATATATATATATATATATATATATATATATATATATATATATATATATATATATATATATATATATATATATATATATATATAATGATAATAAATAATATTAATAAAAAATTTAAATAATAAAGTATATTAAATTAAAAAATATAAATATATTTTATTATATTCATTTAATATTTGTGCTTAGTTATTTGGCATAAATTTATTTGATTAATAATTGTAATCTAATTAGGCTTAGATATTTAATTGGGTTGATTAATTGTTTATGGTATGTTATTTTAAAGACGTATTTGAATCAGGCAATTTAATTTATTAGACTATAAAATTAATAATGTGTTAGTAATTTTAATTCCTACACTCAATTTATTCTATTAGCGTAATAAATTGATACGTTAGGGCTAGAATTTAATTGATTAAATATAATTATAGACTGTTAGTAATTATTAAGTAAATTAATTTCATGATGGAATTTTACAAATTAGTTTATTGTATTAAATTATATTGTTCATCTATTTTTTTGCCTTCTACGTTTGGGATTAGAGGGGAAACAATACGTTAGCCTAATAGGGTAGTTACTAGATGTGGGATTAGAAATTATCGTTTTATTTGTTCGCCTTGCATACTTGAATGGTATTTGATCAAACATGACCCAACCTTATGGAGTTGATTTTATGATGGAATTTGCATTGTGTGTTTTTGTTACTTCTTTGGAACCAATTTTGGAAAAAATTAGACTATGTGGATTTTAAGTCGTGATTTGAGATTATAAACCTAGCGTAGGTTATCTAGGTGTTAAAGGGAAAGTGGCTTACTTTGGAGGCGCTGGAGCCTGAAAGTGGCTACTTGGGTATCCTTAGTAGGTTAAATATTAAACTAAATGAGGTTAAAATGAATTAATAAGATAATGGTTCCTCACCCATGCCTTGAGTGCTAGTATAGGCTAAGGATGGGAATGAGAGAAGATGATTTCTCATCTAGTAGTGATGGTGAGTTTGGCATGATCGGTTATCCTTGTCTTCATGAGAGGATTTCAGGTTCTGCATATGATCACACTTGGAAGTCAGAGTCTAGTGAGATCGTTCCAAGGTGTTGACATATGTGATGACACTTCCATGATTTAATTCTAGGTTTCCTACATGTGTTGGTTGCCTCTAGGTTATTATGTGTACCTTTGACTTATGAGTTGTACCTTGAGATAGGAGCTTGTAGGATCCTTTCTTAGTTTACCTGATTGATTGGTTTTGTTATCTAAATGGGATTTGATGTCATCTCCTCAACACGGTGGGAGTAGAACCACAGGTTTCCACAAGGTCAGGAGGTAGTGATTCTTTTACCATTTGAGACTTCGACGGCCTTGTTCTAGTGTTGGATGATCCTGGTTGTAGTTACTTCTTTTCCTATCTTCTTGGAGACTTATTATTGATCTTGTACATCTCTATTTTTACTTTGTATTTTATTGTAATTACATACCCTGTGACATGTGTAGTTGATGTTGATGATTATGTGTATTTTATCATTCATATGTAATTCATAGTTGTAATTGTATGTTGTAGTTTCTACGTCAAAGAACCCTTGAGATGTGTAATCTACTATGGAGATTATATTTATGCTTATGTACTTATGGACTTTGTGTTTTACTTCTGCTTGTTTATGCATCATTGTTTGTAAACATTTAAGAAAAAAATTATTCTGCAAACTTAGTACCATGTTTTAGGTTAATATCTCCTGGGTTCCCTGGCGGAGCATTACATGATAGAAGTCAAGGATGAAACATCACACATTCCATGTCATCACCAAGCTAGAAAGACATCATATTTTCATACATTTAGTTAGCAAATGACATTAACAAAAGAAACTAGTAAAATTCTAGCATGTGGGAACCATTATTTTCAATTTGACTCCTATTTAAACACCATTTATAGGGGTTACTGGCTTTCTACGATGATCATCTAGATGTCAAATTTAACTTCTAATTTAAT
This sequence comes from Chamaecyparis obtusa, assembly GCA_027943335.1. NCBI lineage: Eukaryota > Viridiplantae > Streptophyta > Pinopsida > Cupressales > Cupressaceae > Chamaecyparis > Chamaecyparis obtusa. The sequence continues at coordinate 408,809 of BSBK01012949.1, read as the reverse complement.
GATATCAACAAGGTTTGAATATTTTTTACCCCTTACCATTTGAGTTTTCAGATTTGCAATCCAACTTTGGAGGCTCGGATCTTGGTCATACAAACTCTTTTTTTCGAGCAATCTTTTTTGATTTGGGTAGAAAATCGTGAAGTTTCCTATGGTTATGTTATTTTTTGATTTTGGTGGACAAATTTTTCATAATTCTTTTTTTTAGCACTTTTACGTATCCAATCCTTGTTTCTACAACTTTTGAGGCTTCATTCAAGCTCATACTAACACATTTTGAGGTGCAAATTTTTTTGGAATGCATAATTTTTGTTTACTTCAATAATTTTCTATCAATTTGTAGCTATTGTAGGCATAAATATCACTTTCAGAACTTGTTTTTTTTTCATTTATGGTCATTGTAATGCTAGTATTCTAGTTGGATCTTTAGCAATATTGATTTGAGTATGATTTAGCCTCATCAAGGTAGTTGTAATCACCAAAAATTAAAAGACCACTCTGCTCTTATTTGGCAAGTGCCAATTGTACATGAACTATATGTAAAGTGCCAAAATCATCATTTTTTTTGGGGGGGGGGTGTGTCTTGTGTGATTGTGTCTCTTTGTTTCTTGTGCTCTTTCATTTTTTGTATTATGGGTTCTCCTAAATTTTTACTTTTAACTCCACATAACTATGCATCATAGAAAATTAAAGCATGGAGTAAGATGATGGAAAAAATATTAATTCAATATGTTGATGGAATAATAAGAGAACCAACTAATCCTAAAGTTGATCCTAATTCTTAGTTGGAATGGATTGTTAAAAAATATAGGGCTCTTGGAACTTTAAGAAAGTATGTATCAAATGACTTTATCTTTCATGTTGACAAATGTATCATAGTAAAAGAGGCTTGGGATAAATTTTCTAATTTGTATGGACAAGCTGATGAAATTAGGGGTTATCAACTTGAAAGTGATCTCACCAATTTTGATCCCAAGAGTTTTCATATAATCCAAGACTATATCACCAAGGAAAATGAGCAAAGAGAAAAACTCAAGGATTGTATCATTGACAAAAAGGATGCATAATTGATCTATAATTTGTTGAGAAAGCTTCCATCATAATATGCCACATTTATTTCTATCTTCCAAAACCATTGGTTGGAAATTGGTGCTTCATACCCTACGCCCACATTTGATGCTTTTACAAAGATGTTGATGTTAGAGCAATCAAAATTGATGAGTGTGGGGATTATCAAGTCTTCAAAGTTTGAGGTTTTGGTAGAAAATCATGGAAATCAAGGGAATCGGGGAAAGGGTTCCTACAAAAAAAAAGAGAGAAATCACAATCAAACTCGTCACAACATGGCAATTCTTCATTTTCCAACAAGAAGGGAAATTCATTTAAGAAGGAGAGACCAACTTGTTCTTATTGAAAGAAGTATGGTCATGATGAGCACCATTTCCGCACTAAGAAAATTGATGAGTTGACCATGATTATCAGCAAGAACAACATCAATTTTCCATCGGCCTACAAAGAGAAGGATTTTTCCCCTTCCACTTCTTCACTGTCAATAGGAAAAGGGAAAACATTTATGGAAACTATAAGTTCTTCGTAGGAATGGATACTTGACTTGGGTGCCACTCAACACGTGTTCTTCAAAGGAGCATTTTTCTTCATTGGAGTCATCTAAGGTATCTCACATCTTCATAGGTGATGATACTCAAGTGGAAGTTGAAGGTAAAGATTTGATTGACATGGACAATTTAACATTTAAATATGTTCTCTATGTTCCTAACTTGAGCACCAATCTACTTTCAATTTACTAAAATCACTCACTATGGAAATAGAATGAAAGTTGAGTTTCTACCCGATTCACTTGTATTAAAAGAATTTAAGGATGATGTTTTGGTTGTAGTGGGAAAATCTAATCACAACACAAGGCTTTACTCATTCTCCCACTTTGTGCCTAATTATTCTTCTACAACTTTGCTTGCTCACTCAAATTCAAAAAGCAAGCTATGACATGAGCAATTTGGACATCTCATTTACCGATATCTTTAGTAGCTAAGCTCCAAAGATATGGCATAGGTCTATCTTCAATCAATTTTTTTTGTGGTGTATGTTCAGGGTGTTCTATGGGCAAACATCTAGAAGAGAAGTTTGATAAAGGAAAGCCTTGGAGAGCTTTAGAAGTTCTTCAACTAGTTAAGAGTGAGGCCCATTTATAATGCCATCATTTAGCAAGGCACGCTATGTCCTCACTTTCAATGGAAGGGAATATGTGAACAATAGACTTGAGGACTTTTTCACACTTGAGGGAATTGATCTTCAACACTCGGTTGCATACACTCCACAAAAAAATGGTGTTGTAGAGATAAAGAAAAGAACTCTAAAGAAAATGGATAGTTGCATGATTCATTCTGAGTCTCTTGGTCGAGCTTTTTGGGCAGACTCTATAAGTTGCACCACACACATTCAAAATTGGGTTCCTCATAAAGCTTTGAAGGGTATATAAATCCTTTTAAGGCTTGGTATGGTATAAAATTGGTTGTGGGACTCTTTAGGGTCTTTGGTTGTCCACAATGGGCACACATACCTCCACAAAAATGCAAGGCATTGAAACCTCAAAGTAGGCCTTGCATATTTGTTGGATATCTCAAAGGTGTTAAGGAATATATACTTATGGATCCTGAGGGTCATGAGATATTCATTAAGAAGAGTGTTCACTTTTAGGAAAGTTCCCCTAGCTTGGCTTCTATTCCTCATCCTTCATCCATTGTGGAAAGTGATGTTAGTGAATCAGATGATGGCTCCACCTCAGTGTTGACTCAGAAGATTGCACCTTTGTAGGGTCCATTTACAATTGAGGATATTCCTTCTTCATCTTCCACAAGACCTCGTTGGGCTCGACATACTCCTAATTCAACAACTTATCTTGTAGGGAATCCTTTAGATACTGGAAAGACAAGGTCATAACATCAACATCTTCCACACGCTTACATTTATATAGTTTTAACTCCTTGAAATTTAATGTAGTTGGATAAATGTCAGTGTCTTCCAAACACAACTTCATGGGATGACTACTTGACATACATTGCAGATTTGTTTATGGAGCCTTATATTGTAGATTTGGGAGACATCATTGATGATATATATCCTTTTCCAATTGTTGCAAGGGAATACTCAAACCATCTTGTTCATCCTCCACATGGTCACTCTTTCAAGTTTGATATGACTGTGAATCCTTTTGTACAACAGTTGGAGGAAGCCTCTTTATCTTTAGAGGAGACATTTTGGTCTTTGGATCATGTTTTACATTCATCCTTATTAGATCACAACTTATCTTTTTCAACAGTTTTGGAAGGGGAAACTTTCAACATCTATATGAGGACACTTGAGTAGCTTTTAGAGACTCCATACATCTTGAGTTTATTGCTACAGATTGGGGAGACCTCACTCATACACTTTTTGTTTTGTTTCTTACTAAGGGGAGGAATGTTGTTTTCTATTCATGGACTATATTCTATATTCATCTTGGATCATATATCACCAAAGTACATTCTACATTGTGGGGGAGCTACATTATCTTTCTTCTTATCTCTTATAGGGGGGACTTTTTACTTGCATGGGGTTTTATCCTTCTCACACTTCTTTGAGATTTAATTTATGTATTCATCTCTCTTTGGGGAGGGGGGAAGTTTTGTCCCACTGGGTTTTCTCCCTTTCTTCACTTTATGAGAGATTGCACTAAATTTCATATTGTACATGGGTACCTAACACGACCTAGTTGCCAAGACCCATCTTACATTGTGAGCTTAATTTTGTATTTCCCTAAGTTTCACTTAAGGGGGGTTTTTGGTGTAATTAGTTATTCACCTAATTACACTTTACTTAAACTTACTTAGGATAATGCATGCATAGTAGTTTGCATTTGAGACACGTAGTTGTTTGCACCTTTATTTGCACATGGTGTAGGATAAATTCCACTTTAGGTGGTGATATTTGTTATCACATTCTACTTTATGTGTTGTCTCCACCTTTAGTGCACTAATCACTTTATCATCCTCCACTAGTTGCACATACTTCATTGCACAATGGAGGACGATCGACCTTTGGTGAACATGTGATTCTACCTTGTGTGGGTGATAAGTTATCTCCTCCTTACCATGGTATATTATTGTGTTGCCTATATAAGTAAGCACAACTACATTGCACACATCTATTGTAGCTTAGCTAGCTTGATTATTGCATCATTAATGAGAAAATGATTTGTTATTGTCCATATTGTCTCTCTTGTATTTCTGTTATTAATTGGCCTCTAAATTTTGAGTTGTTGCTATCAGTACATCCTTACAACCTTAATTTTTTTTTCCCATGCACTAAATCTCTTGAAGTTTTTTCTATGCACTAGATTTTTAATTCATCTACATGGAAAAAAGATTAGAGGAAAAATTGCTCTTTTTTTGTGATGTCCCATTGATCTTATTAAAAAAATAAAATCTTAGTAATTCAAATTCCCCTCTTAAACTTGTTAAAAAAATCTAATTAATATAAATATTTTAAATTTTTTTATAAACATAAACTGCATTAAAAGTTATGCATTTAATTAGTTTACATCATTTTAAGATTCAAAATATAAATGTTACTTTTATATGATTGAAGTTGAAAATTTATGTTTGATTTGACCATTTTCTTTATAAAAATTAGAAATATTTTCCTTAAAAGCTCCCAAAATTTCATGGGAGCCTTTTATAAGTACACAGTAAAAACATGTTGGAGGAAGGAACTTTAATACATTTCTCTTGACTTCTTTTAGCCTTTTTTATTTTCACATTTTCTTTTCTGTCCTCAAAGGAATGACGTTTCTAGGGATAATTTCATTGAAAATGACCATGCTCATGGCAAAAGTTACACTTGAAGGGAATATATTCATAATCAAGTTTCTTATTATGATTAAATTCTTTTACCTTCACATTAATGGGTTTAGGAATGCATTCAAGAAGATCCATCTTTCCACAAGTATGGGTTACAAATAATTATTTTTCTTTACATAAAACCTTGTTTTATATATTTCAATAATATTACTTATTAACTTTAGGATTTCATTGGTCCATAACCATAAAGGAAGGATAGTCTTACTCAAACTAGCACTTGAAACATTGTCTCATTTGTTGGGTTGAAGCTAATCATCAAGTATTTGAATACAAACTATTGGAGCGCATAAACCATAGGTCATTTAAAAAAATCATATTTTTTTTAGTTGAGAAAGTTGTGATAAAGAAACCACTCACATAGAGAAATGTCAATGTCATCTTTGAGAAATGGTATCCACTCATTATCTTTGATAAGTAGATTTATTAATTCCTCTAAAAGAATATATGTAGTGAGAGTCGTCTCTTTTTTTAAACATGCAAGAATGATTATTACCAAACCATGAGTGCGCAGGTCAACAATAGAAGGATTCAAAAGCCCAACACTAAATTTGGCTACAATATCATGATAAGGTCAAGGTGCCATAAGACAAGCAACTCAACAAGGATTGCATTCAAAATTTCAACATGAATTAAACCCCAAGAAACAATAAATGTGATAGATATTCCAAAACCTAACACAATCTTAACCCAATGCACAATAAAATAAAGAAAGCTTCAAATTTGTCATGAATGCATGGTAATTGAAGCACAAAAAATACAAGGGGATCTAGCATGCCCAACGACCACCTAATGGCTACAAAATCCTAAATGTCTATAAGTTCTTTTTCATCTTAATCTATATAATTTTTAAAAAAAAACTTGATATAATGCATAGACATATCATACATTCATCATACATGCGTAGGTGCTTATTTTTGGGTTGGAAGGGTTTATTTTAGACCTACAAAATTGTTTTAACTATTCACTATGAGATTAGTGGTCTTAAGAAAAAACCTATTAAATAGAAAGCCAAGGATTGATGGACATCCACTCCATCAATGTTACACAAGACAAAATCCAACCCCATCCTCTTTTTTGATGGAGAGACCTTCATCCACAAAGTCATTTTAGCTACCAAATATGGCAGCACATGCCAAAGGTTGAACCTTTTGGCTAAGAGCTAAAGATTGAGGGGTATCCATACTGCCAAATTTGCTAGGGGCATTGATCTTGACCTCATCCCTTATGATGAGTGTCAACAAGACTTGATCCTTGGTGGGCTCATTAAGAACCATTCTAGACCAAAGACCCATTGACTTCAATCACATCTCTTATTATGCTGATAGGCATGGAACTACAGTCACAACTAACCTTATGCACCTCATCCATCCATGTACATATATATACATCTCATTAAATCTAGCTGACAAAAAAAACATAACCGTTCATTCAAATAAATTTAAAATAAATTTAAGAGATAAAATATGATTGAATAAATTATATATCTCAATGGTTGCACAAGGGAAGGCAATTTGTATGAAACTTGACCCACAATTCACACTCTCCATAGAAACTCCCCCATACGATAGCCCCACTATGTCACATCAACCATTACTTGCACAAATTGACTCAAATAGTTTGAGGGTTATTTCTAGTAATACCTTTAAAAAATGCAACCTTGTTGCTTGGGGATGTTCAATAATTTTATTTATGTAATTTTTAATGCTTATAAAATAATAATTTGACATGATAAGTAGGAGATATTTTCATAAGGCACAACACTTGTTGAAGGTTTTGCAAATGGGGTTGCAAACAAAGTGGGCTTAACCTTGGAGGAAACTTCGTGGTTAAGCACGATTGAGTTGAAATAGTATTGGGATAGGTGACCTTTCGGGAAGTCCTAACGGTTCACCTCTGTGAGCATCACCTAGATGCAATGAGTGTTAAGTGCTCCATTCATTCTCAAGAGAGATGAGTTCTTGTGAACCACTACTCATGAAACATGGGTCAATGAGTTGGACTCAAAAACTATAAAGTTGAATCTTGATAGCAATATCACAAATTGACATTGATTAATAAATAAATAAAATAAGTTGTTTTCAATTTATCTTTTATATAAAGTTATGTTATCATAAATATATTATATTACAATATTCAAGATTATTAAATTATATTATATTAGTAAATAAAATTATATTATAATAAAATATCAAGGATTAGAGTTACATTTATAATATACTAATTAAAAAATAAGATTATGATTTTATATAATATAATATAATATAATGATATCATATAATAATATATTATTATACTATTTTATAAATATTAAAATAATAGTTTAAATACATTTTTAATAATAGATAAATCATAAAGATTTATAAATACTATAAAATTATGTAATAATTGAAATAAAAGTTATCCTATACTATTTTTTTAAAACTTAAATTAAACACTAAACCAAACTAATATTATAATATAATAGTAATATTAATAATATTTTAATAATTATAATATTAAAATTACTAATATTAACAATAATATAATAGTACCAATACTTTTTAAAAAATATTATATATAATAAAAAATAAATAATAAATATTATAATATATAATATTGTACTCTAATCTTTTACTAAATATCTTGTTGATCTTAATATATTTTATTGATAAAATTTTTGTAATCTTATAGGATTAATGATAATGCTTAAAAAAAATGATAATAGATTTCTGCAATCCATGTTTTAAATGTTATGCTTTGGGTAGATTGTGTGTGAGTTTTTAAGCATAAACATTTCTACTCAATGATCTATTATTAGAATGAAAGAGTTCAAAAAGAATATTATAACAAGGTTGCAGAGCAACAAAGTTCCTGCCAAAATAACAATATGATAGTTTAAATTTAGAAAAGAGTTTGGAAGTATTTTTTTAAAAATTAGTAAATTTTAACTTTGAACTCTATAAATTTTAACAAAAATTAATATTTGTTTTAAATAAAAAATATTTTCAATTTAATTTGTTAAAAAAGTAATACCAAAAATTAATTTTGTTAAAAAATGAAATGTAATAAATATAATAAATTTTTTAAAAATAATTATCACATACTATATAAAACAATATCTAACTAAATAAATAAATATACAACCATTTTTTTCTCAAATACATACAACACTGAAACAAACAATTACCTCTTTTACTAAACACTTTTATCTGTAATGTTATTGCGCATAAAATTCTATGAAAATACAATCTATCTTGTTCTTCATACATTTTATACCATTCTAAGTGTCATCTTCAACCTTTAGCCTCACCTGCACGCTGAACCGTCACTCAATATGCTTTACAAACTCTCCTCAACTTATAGCACAAACTGAAAAGTGATTGCCTATACCATTCTCCTATGCTTTAAGCTTTAAAGCCATTCAACAAAGAGAACTTTCTTACCTAATTAAAAAGAAATTTTGACATTTTTTTAAATACCAATGTCCGTTTCCAAACCATATTCCATGACAGAACAATTGCAGTCCCTTTTTGAGCAGTTACTAGGCGCCCCTTCAAACTCTATGGAAATAGACAAAATAATTTGCTGAACGAATTATAAAATTTAACACATACATCCCCTACTTCAATACATATTAAACACGATTCACCCTTCCAACTGCAAAATCAACCAAAATAAATTATATCCCAAAACCTGAAATACTGCATTGTACCAAAGAGCCACTTTTGTTTAAAAATAATCTGAAACATGATATTTACAATAAAATAACAGGTTACAAACTTACCAATGTAGATCAATCAGTTGTTGTCTGTGCACATTTTTTCTAAATCAGGAAAATCGCTTACAACCTTTACACTATGGTAAAAATTATAGTTCAACAAGGTAATTTTTCTCGCTGACTTCAGAGTTATAAACATTTCAAGATCTGGAATGTTTGTACAATGCCAGAAAGTCCAATTCCATTTCAACCATGTCAAACAACTTTTCTTCTAATAATGTAAGGCTCACCAATCACGGGCAATTTTCTTTTACTGCATCGATTTTAGAAGACAGATTGAGAGAAATAAGACTCTCAGAGCATATCTTCAATCTCTTAAGTCTGTTGCATTTACAGAAAGTTAAAATTTCTAAAATTGGACACAATTGCAACATCACTTTGATGGTTGTCCTTCCCTTGTAAATTAGACAAATTGAGCGTTGTCAACACAGTAAACAATGTGGCTTTCACAACAGACCCTAAAATTCAAAGGTATGACCTTGATTGAAAATAATAGCAGATAAATAATTTATGCAAATCCTCTCAAACCGAATCCTTCACACAATCCATAAATAATGGAACCTTGGTACTCCAAGGTAGTCCTCAATTCTTATCTAATAGACCCTACAAAACAAACACATCTAGACAAAACTTCCCAAAGAAACCTAAATTCAACTTTAAAAAAACAAGCCAGTAGTTCTAACAAAAGTTCTTGAGAATGAAAACTATTCTTCCTCAAACTCTTATCAATCTTTACCTCTTTCTACTGGAGTGAGTGTAATCTAATTTAGAACTCTCTACAGTGAGAATTATTAAATTGTTCCACCTAAGAAGCTGCCTTTCTCACCAGAGTCTTCCAGTGTTCACCATTGCGACAATGTGTATTGTCATTTATCTTCTTTTGCAATAGAAATCCCAATCCCCATCTTCGTATGCCTCTCCAGGTTGGGTATCCGATGACTAATAATCTCTTTATCATGTAGGTGCAAGGCCATCCTGTAGGGTTATCTGCAAGGGTAACACAAGTTTAGTATAGTTAAAATAAATCCTGGTAAAAAGAACCAATACTCAACTTGTATTCGCGTCACATAATTTCAGTGGTGGTTTTATTGGAAAAAAAGACCACCAATTGATTTCAAGAGTCCCTAAATGTTAAATATCAGCAATGAAGTTGGCCATGATGTACATGTACAACCCTGGGCACTTCTAAGTAAAAGGAACGAACCAGAAAGAAAGGCTGAGTTTTACTATAACATCCACATAACTAAATAATCTAATAACATTCATTACAAACAAAACCTACCACAAATTTTGTTTTAAGAAAATTATTCATAAGCCCTACAAGCTTTCATCACTTAACAATGAATTAATTCAATGTTACAAGTATAGAATTGGTTGGTTTTACAAAAAATTTAAACACTAGTTGTTTGAAGCAGTCTCCACATTACATAGAGAAATATTTGCAAGCCACAATCTCTCATCATTATACTTTAATAACGATAAGTCCAGAAAAACAAAAAAATGTTCTATCTGAGACTTCCTCCACCTCTGTCATTTCATTAAGCTATTTAAGAAAACCAGTAATCAGTTAAAAATTTATAGATACCAATAGAATTAACTGAGCTTAATTGAGCTTCAAAATGCATGCAACATTCATACCAGAACGAAGAGATTTATCTCTTTATACCATTTTCATTGAGCTTCTTTGACAGGCTACAATGTCTATATTTGAGTGAGATAGATTCGACGTAGTAATGCAAAAATGGGTTATATCCACCTTCAGGAAGAACAAAAGAAATGAAAGACTTCTGGTTTGCATGCGTTAATTCTAATGGAAATATAGTGTTTTTATACAAATTAAAACTATAGTTGGTGCAGGGTAGAGAAGAAGATTAAAAAACCATTTTGACATGCAAAGAAGATTTTGCAATCTTCAAGGACATGCAGTTGCGGGATTAACGAAAATTATATGTTCATGGCTTAATTATATAATTCTTTTCGGTTATATTTTTTCCCTATTTTCCTTTTTGAATTTAAAGGAAGACTTTATAAAACCAAAGTTAGGTATTATAAATTTTATTTCATATAAGTATGGAAATGTTCACCTCAAAAATCGCTCATACCGAACTTTGCAATCTTAAATAATTTTTTTTGAGAAATCTGCCCTTATCGCTCAAACTTTTTCAGCCAATAGAATGAATGAAAAATACTACTACAAATTAGAAAAGTGTGCAGGGTAGAGAAGAAGATTAAAAAACCGTTTTGACATGCAAAGAAGATTTTGCGATCCTCAAAGACATGCAGTTGCGGGATTAACGAAAATTATATGTTCATGGCTTAATTATATAATTCTTTTCGGTTATATTTTTTCCCTATTTTCCTTTTTGAATTTAAAGGAAGACTTTATAAAACCAAAGTTAGGTATTATAAATTTTATTTCATATAAGTATGGAAATGTTCACCTCAAAAATCGCTCATACCGAACTTTGCAATCTTAAATAATTTTTTTTGAGAAATCCGCCCTTATTGCTCAAACTTTTTCAGCCAATAGAATGAATGAAAAATACTACTACAAATTAGAAAAGTTAAATATCTTTTTCGATGCCTATAGTTCTACATACGAGAGGAACTAATAATAATAATTAGTATCAAACTTTTAATTATAAAAATTATAATTATAAATATTTATTATTATAATGTTTAGTATCACATTTTTAATTAAAGATATTATAATAATATATATTATATTAGAATAATTTTAAAATTTGTCAGTTTAAAAAAATTAAAGGGCTTGACACTTTCTATAGATTAAGTTAAAATATACATGCTAAGTTATTTCACCTCCAAAATTTATACCTTACCAATAATATCGTTTAGATAAAAAACCATTATCCTTTATCAATTAGTACATTCCTTTGATGCATTTTCTATTCTGTTTAGATTCTGCGTCAAAAGATGGGTTTGCGATGAATAAAATGAATGCCGTTCGCATTGGCGCCATAAAACCCGAGTACAAAAACAAAAAAACTGAGGCGTAAACCTAATTAAACATGGGCAACAGTTAAAGGAATTCACTAAAGTGTCTCAGACGAGATTTTCACATATAAAACTACAGGGAGAGGATTTGTTGTCAAGCTGCAGGGCGGCCATGGCCAAGGAAGTGGAGAGTATAGCTAGCACCTCACAAAATGTGGTCTTGGTCATGGATTTCGGCTCGCAGTACACCCATCTCATAACTCGGCGCATTCGGCAGATGTCGATATGCTCTGTTTGTATATCCGGCACTTCTCCTCTGTCTGCTGTCACAGAAGCAAAGCCATCGGTGATAATTTTATCAGGGGGCCCTCACAGCGTGCACCAGGAGGGCGCACCCGTTTTGCCCCAGGGATTTTGGGACTATGTCTTGCACAATGGCATTTTTGTACTGGGTATCTGCTATGGCCTCCAGTTGATGGTGCAGATGCTGGACGGTCAGGTAAAGCCCGCAGAGAGCCAGGAGTATGGGAGAATGGAGATACGTGTTCAGAAGGGGAACAGTTTGTATGATGAGTCTGTGGAAGAGAGGCAGGCTGTGTGGATGAGCCATGGGGACGAGGTGATCAGGCTGCCTGAAGGGTTTTCTATTGTGGCAACAAGTCTGCAGAATGCTGTGGCCGCCATAGAAAATCCAGCCAAGAGACTCTATGGTCTTCAGTACCATCCCGAGGTACAGTTCAAAATGCCATCTTACATTTTTTCTGTATTATGTACTTTTTCCATAGGAAAACCTACAGAAATTAAAATAATCTAATAGATTCAAGAGATTATAAACAGCAGACAAGGCGACTTCAGTAACTTGTACTCTGTTCTAGTGCGACCTGCATGCTTGCCCATGAAATTGCAGTTCATATGTTGAATACTCTTTTGGTCCATCATTGTAAATTTAAATACAAAGCTGTAGGTATCACAGTTGATTTCTTCGTTGAATGGATAACTTCCATCTCTAGCTGGCAATACATATTAAGAGTTTCAAGGCTTTATCATATATGTAAGTTTTACTTAGCCTCAAGCCTTTTTGGTGAAGCCTTTCCCCATTCTTATCTTGGAGTATGATTTGATTTTCTAGGTTTAAGACAGTAGTAATATAGGGGCCCATCTTCTCCAATGTGCCCATTCGAAAGTGTGAAAAGCTCCATTAGCTTCGGAATAGACAGTTGATGGAAACAACTGATGTTGTGTCCTAGTGATTGAGTCAAGTGAAAGGTCCATCAAACAACTAACATTACTAAGGGGGGTTAGCAAAACCAATGAAGGCTAGCCTGTTTTGCCGGATTCCATCTCTAGCGATCAAGCTTATACTTATAATATTTTCAATAGACAACGAAATTACATTATAAATCCAACTGCAATGATTTAAAGTAAAGCACTAAGTTACAAAGTAAAAAAGAAATAGATTATATTAGTATGCACAGGACAATGTAACTTGGAAAATAGCTAGAGACAATAGGCCAAAAAGAGGCTCCAAAGAAGCTACAAACTAAAATATAAGCACTGACGAAGCAAAAGTTGAATGGCGTTCTTGGTGGACAAAAGAGGGGGGTTCAACCTAGAGAGGGGAAACTCAAGTCCTGTCAGAAAGAAAGAACCCATGAGACCGCCAAACGTAGCCAAAAGTAGTATAATTGTTCTATGAATACTCCAATTAAATAGAGCTAGGGACACCGAAAAGCTGGACTATGCAAATTGGGTCTAATAGGTATCACTAGAAGAAGAGGCACACTAGCCTGTAATTGAGAAGGTGCTAATATAAGATTGATTATGCACCCTCTGTAAAGCCGTGGGCTAAGAGATTGTTGCTCCATGAACTGCATTCAAAATCTTTTGGAGGCTTGAATGCTTTCTTGTACAAAAGTCCCTTTCTTGATCACCATGAACCATTATCATGGATGCCTTCAATTTTGAAAGAGGAAGGTAAAATTGGACTTAGTTGAATCTGTTATCCAGTCTGATCATTATCATATTTTGTAGTAACCTCCAACATTGTCAAATCATTAAAGAGCATACTAGAATTTTCACCAGAAGTATGTCGTTTACTATGACACCAGATAAATAATTGTTTCTCTCTTTTGAAACACGGAGAAAATTATTCTTAATCTTAAATACCCTACTACCTTCATTCATTCTGTCAAAAATTTCACATGCATTCTTAATGATTCCTCATTTTATATGCATATACACCAGCCCATTTGCTATGAATTTTTCTCAACAGTTCTTTTCTCTACAAATCTTGTAATCCTTGTATCGCACAGCATAACATTTCTTTGAGACATTCAATAAAATGGTCACAGACTCTGTTTGAGCTTGCACATTGTGCGTGCTTGTCTACGGAAGCATTTCCAATTGCTAAATACATTGGTTCTGAGTTTCTTAAAACTTTTATAATTATTTTTCCTTTCTAATCTTCATAACACAATGCAAATGTCATGAATCTGGAAATACTCTGCTGCAATCATGTTGACTGCAGTAATTGCAACTATAACAGCAGACCAAAAACAAGATTATATGTTCTGCTGAATGTCCATACCCTGTTTTGAAGCTCCTATTTGGTACGGAGGGGGAGGATGGCGGTAGAGGATCTTGAATTGACTTCATAACTGTTTATTGCGTTTGTTTGAAAGTCTCTAAATCTTTTCACCAAATTTATTTCTGCAAATCTTGCAAGCATGGCATCCCATGAGATAGCATCGCTTTGAGGCATTTTTGACAAACAACTCTGTTGTGCTGTCTATGTTTCACATTTTTTTATTGGAGTATGCACAACTCAAATCCACAGCTGGAACACAAACCAAGCTTACAATGTTACATGTGCTTGAGATTCATTTGTTAATTCAAAGATTTTGAGAGCTTCCCTGCTAAATTCATTTTGTGCACATTCTGCAATCAATTCATTTCATTCTTTGAGATGACATCTTTTTGACACATTCTGTCAAACAATTGAGTGTATAGCCTATGCTTCCACATTTTTCAATGCATGCTGCAACTATGGTATCCATGAGACTGCATTTGTTTGAGGCTTTTTGTATAACAGTTCACGTTCATGTGCCTTATTTTGCATTTCCACAAAAACATTTCCATCTATAATATTTGGCAAGAAACAGCCAAACATGTGCTTTGGTGTCTGTGCATGACTGGTTGCAAAGCTCTCAATTTGGTGCAGAGGGGAAGGTTGTGGTAGTTGGCTTCACACCTGCCAATCGCAGCTGCTTAAAAGTTTCTCATACCTCAACAAATCTATTTTCTATAGATCTTGTAATCATTGTATTTCACGAGACCAGGTACTTTGGAGGTATTTTGTCAAGAATCAAGATAATTTGGTTCCACATGCATGTCAAACCACATTTGCATCCATGATTGGCAGGGCAATCGCAACTGTAATCTCTGATAAAAAATCTCCCACAGATATGCTTCGATGGATGTTTATAAATTATAACCTCTTCTGAAGCTCCGTCTTGTGCAGGCAAGCAGGGAGGGTGTTGGCTTGTTCCTGAGAATTTCATTTGTTTGGAAGTTTCTTGCAATTTTTCTAGTTTCTTGCAATTTTTTTGTCGACTAACTATCACTTTTTTCTGATTAATCTCTTGATAAATCGCTAAAAAAGCGTTGAAAGTCGACCAAAAAATCTCGACTTTTTGGGAAATAATTTGCGGCACATGCAAACTCTTGATTAATCACGTATAATTGCTTTTTTTTGTCGTTTTCTACTTCTATGCTATTAATATATATTAATAGTCAATAATAATATAAAATTTGAAACTACTTTATAATATTAATTATAAACTATAGGGGCTCATGTTGTGAGGTTTCACACCATTGCCCCATTGCAAATGGGGACCCCCTCTTTTGTCTGGCAGTAGAGTAGTTGTCATAGTTGACCTTAGTTTGGTAGTAACCTCACAGTCTCCAAGTCAATATGCTAGACTTGAGCAGCTCTAGGTGCAAGCCTTGTTCATTCGAGAGTTCAGACCAATAAGGGGAGATAGTTGCTAGCTAGGCATGCAACACTTAGAAATTTCAAGGATGGAGGTAAGCCTTAGGATATGGAAGGATTCGATGGACTGATCTGAGATGCAAGTTCGGACTTTGGAGGGGATTCAAATCTGATTTATGATTCAAGTTGAGAACTGATGAAAAAAAAAACAGCATGAAACCCAAGGATTGTGAATATGGCATGAAAATTGAGACGAGAATGGACAAAATCTGAGCATGAAAAATGGAAGATGGGAACTTTAACATTCAGATCTAGGGTAAGCATCACTAAAAATCAGAGAAATGGATGATAGAAGAAGTTTTGGCCAAGCAACGAAAGGGGGAATTCAAGTTTTCAAAGGGAAAGGCAAACACTTTGCAATTTTTCGAAGTCATGGAAAAATTGCAAGAGGTGGTCGGACTCCAACCTCCCCTTGGAATTCCATTTCTAATAGACCCCCCATTTCTGCCCTAGTTTGGAAGCCTGCCAAAACAAATATGAAGCAAAAGTCACATTCACATGAATAGAGAAAACCAAATTAAATGAAGAAGAAGGTGAATCAATCGAACTGTTGAATAAACAAGGCTTGAATCTAGAGCTGCTTGAATCTAGCCTATTGACTTGGAGACTATGAGATTGCCACCAAACTAAGGCCAACTACAACAACTACTCTATTGCCAAACAAAAGAGGGGGGGTCCCCATTTGCAATGGGGCGATGGTGTGAAAACCTCACAACAATTTGTTGCTTTCCTGTTAAAGGGCTATCTATAATAGTGCATAATAGTTATAATTTTAAAATTAGTGTATAATATTAATTATACATTTGATCTCATTAGAATCCATGGGGCGAGGCGTGCAGAGAGCATGGGTCATATTGAAGTTGTGATTTATAACAAGTTCATTAATTGCATCAACACTATCTCACATGCCCCCCACAATTCAGGATGATTGAAGCCTTTTCAAATTTCATTGATGAATGCCATTGCCCCTCCTGCTCTTTTGTTTAGGGTTTTCAAGAGGTCGGAAGGAAAACTAAAGGGACAAAATTACAAATTTTTTTCCACGCTGGTTCTGAATTGACTTGGCTTCTGTCAGAGAATCAACAATATTTCTGAGTGATTCATGAATTTTGAGTTTTTTGTAGGGTTCCGTAGGTTTTTGTAATGATTTTTTATTATTTTTGCCATTTTTTAGGGATATTAATATGATTTTAATGCATGTTGATGTTTTGTAGCTTCAGTCGGATAAACACTATGAGTCAATACTAGTGAAGATATGTATATATATATATATATATTTAGTATATATGAGATGTATATATATATATATATATATATATATATATATATATATATATATATATATATATATATATATATATTATTATGTAAATATTAGAGAAATTAATATAATAATGACTCAAGAGATATTATGTATATATATATATATATATATATATAATCATAATTGTCATTATATTAATTACATAATAATGAAGAGACATGTCCCATGAAGGGACACGTCTCTTCTTGGCTCATTCTCAATATAAATGCAAGAGATTGCTGCATTTGGAAAACACATACATCATAGGCAGTGCTATTACATTTGCAGCGATCATAAATCTTAACATGGTATCGGAGCAGTTCGATCTTAGGGATCTTTTTGGTGCTGAGAAATCTTGGACAAAGGATCCTCATAATTCATTCAACTAGAATAATGATTAAGTGAAAGGACCGGGCGCTGGGAATGAATTGCCGGCGAGGCGGAACGAGCAAATAATGATGTGGTTGTTGATTGAAATCGAATCATTTGATTGCAACAGTGCTTATGTTTGTGTTTAAGTGGACTCCACTATATGATGCAATCACATAAATGCATGACAATATGGATATATGACATGACAACATAGATGTATATTAGGGAATGGCAGAGATGGTAATAAAATCACTGAGGCTGAATGCAAATGATCGCAGCTCAAGGACAAACTGTAATGACAATTACATCTTCGCAGTGTACTTCAATTAATGATGTTGATGATTGTGATTGTAGGTTCGCCAATCAAAAGTATGGTTGCATAGCAATGTATCGATGTCTTGTCGAGCTATTACTTATGCGATAGACATTTCCTCTATGTCGTAACAATTTGAAGAGTACAACAACACCCTCCACGTAGGATCATTCTGATGACTTGGTGCTAGCACACAATGTCACGACTTCCATGTATTTTGTCTTTTCTGTAATAGTAACAAGACGTAGCGGAGTTTCCATTATACGGTGATTGTAGCGATGCCAAAACTTGTTACTGGTGATGGCTTCTTATTTACATTCATCGAACAATAGGAGATTCACACCTTAAATTAAGAGTGACATGTCGTTGTTGCTGATCGAAGGCTAGAGACCAAATGGGTGGATTTCTCAGTTGAATTTCATTTAGTCGGGTGCTGCAAAGGGTGTCGATAAGTTGAGAGACACAATGGTCTCCTCTGTTCGATCGTTACAAACTAATGCAGTCATTAACACATTCCTGAAGGTTGGAGCTTAAACAATATGAAGCAGTTCGTGTTTATTGTCTGTTCTGAAGATATATTCGTACTCCAACACAACCAAAATTAAAAGAGTCTGTGGCAATGTCAATATTTGATATTGCTTGGCTTCTTATTTGCATTTGTCATCCACTAGAAGAAGCTTCATCTAGAGTTAAAGGTAAACAACGGGGTTGGTCTGAAGGCTAAACTATCCAAACGAAACTCTCAGTCACAGTAATAATTGGTTGGAGAGAGGTTGCCAAAATATCCAGAGTGACACACACGCACGGGAGTGTTGATGTCAGTTTTGTACCACTACATAACATGTAGCAATTGAATACTTGATATAGAATACCAAACACTCAACCCTCTCTTGAAAAGTAAATACTCATGAAGAACATGAGAAAACTCCAAGGTTCCTTACACTTGTGGATACTAACTCAGTTATATTAATGTGATTTGCTGGTTAATCACGTAGGTGAGCTTACGTTGTTCACTCAAGGATGTCAAATTCTCGCCATGATGGTGATGAGATCTAGCTTTGCAATGTATACTTAAATGACTTTCTTCAATTTATATCACTTCCAACTTTGCTCTTCAAAAACTTCAACTACTCAACTACTTGCTGCTTTACTACTACTCCTATGGAATGGAAAGATTAGCAAATGGACGGGGATCAAATCTAATGAAAGCTTGCTAGCGGCGCTACCTCCATTGATGCAATGATTCAAGGGGAACTGGACTAGATTACCACACAAAGCTTCCTAACAAGCCGCTAGGATGCTAGTGGCCTAGTATATAGATCCCTATCAAACATTCACTAACATCACCATACAACTATCCGTCTACTTCTATTCTTACTTAACCACTTTCTTGAAATGAAATCTATTTTAACAACTCAATGAAATCTAACTTTAACAATTGGAAGTAGAAACCATGCAATAACACCAAGTGTTCTTAATCACCATGCAAGACACAACAATGATAAGAGAAGCAATTTTGGTATTATATAAGCAACAATTTTCTTCAACCCTTTACAAATGAGAGCAAATGGCCTTATATAGAGGCTCAAAAATACAACTAACGGTAGAGATTAAGAGGCAAAACCAACGATCCAGATTAAATCCCAGAAACCCTAACTAGGGTTGCCACCCCATCGGCCAATGAGAAGATGCCACCTCATCAATGGACCAATGAAAAAAAGGAAAAGTGGCAACCAATGAAAAGACACCAAAATAGTAGCCAATCAGAATCAGACACCTATCCTACCCAAGAAGAAAGGAGAATTTGCCACTTGGGCTTACATCAAATGATCTTCTAATACAATTCTACCCTTTTCTTTCATCTTCTTAGCCAAGGCAATGAACTTGACTAACATGTTGTTGACTTCCTCCATGGGAGGGCAAGGTATGTGCCTCATCCTGAGCTCAGCTGTGTTCATCATGTTCTTTGTTGCTTGCAATGTCTTCTCTCTCCTTCTCATAATCCTTAGCAAACTTGATAAGGGCCCTGAGAGAGGCAAGGATGCCCAAATGCTTCTTCCTAATGACAACCTTCCCTAACTCATCCAACCTCGATCCAAACTCTGTCTCATTAATGTTCTCCTCTTTGATATCTTCAAAATCCAGTGCAACCCTCACATCGCTCAGCATGTTTGAAATGAAAGTGTCGATGCTTGGACTGTACTGCGCAATCTCATCCCGTATCTCTTCAAGTGTCCTCGATCTGACAGTCAAGGCAACATACCAAGACTCAACAATACTCTTTCCTCCTTCATTCGCCAACTTGGCCCTCACCAAGAATCTCTCTGATAGCCCTATAGCCGCCTGTAGCTTGGGAATGGCTAAGTCTTGGATTGGAAGGAAATCCTTCCACTCTCCTTCAAATGCTCTGAATTTGTCTCTAAGAGACACAAATGACCTGAATGTCGAGATAAAGGCAGGCAGGAACTTTCGCCCATCTTGTATTATATCACTGATCCAATCTTTGGTTTCTTGCACCTGAGCTGATATCTCCTCCATATTGCTCCCACTATCTTGTGGAAGGGCTGCCTGATGCAACTGTTGGATAGGCTGACACACTCCTTGATAGCAATCTCTCCAATACCTGTTTTCAGCTTCCAACTTCATAATCCTTTCATTTGCCTTCCTTAACCTTTCTCTAACCAAAACCATGCCTTCCTGAATCTCCTCACACTCCATGTCATCTGTGATTCTTCCCATGGCATGTTCTACTATCTCATACTCCTAGGCTACAATCTCGCCTACTGCCTTGCTAACCTTTGGTATAGCAATCTGAACCCTTCGGTGACCATCATCATCACTCCTGATTACCTTTGCCACTGTTCTTGCAACTTGTTTCTGTCTCACATCATCCTCCCTTTCCACTAACTCTTGAATGTCTTCAATTGTTTGGATGGCCACAACCTCGCCCCTTAGCATAAGCATCTGCCTCAACCATAGTGGTGTAGTGCATCTCCCCAAATTTGGATTTGGTTCAACTAGCAAAGCATATCACCAACAGCCTTAGGCGCTTGGCTTTCCTTCTTCAATTGATAGAGCCTCAACATCGATTGGCCTATCTCTTCCACCGGTGGCTATCATATCATCCTTAAACTGGTTCTCCGAGAGAGGAGAGTACTTTGTACTGTGACTGTAGCCACTTGATTTTGAATCAGAGCTCACCTCTACCGCTACCCTTTGTTTGCTTGTATCAACCTCTTGGCTCCTAGCCTCAATTACGCTCTCTCTTGATGGCGCTGCACTTTGTTTCTTTGCTGGAGGCTCTTGATGTTCTTTACCTTTCTCAGCCTCCAAACTCCTCTTCTTGCTCTTAACTGTTTGTTGTTGCTGCTGGCTACTGCCCCCCCACCTTGCTATCCGACTGACTCCGTTGGATTCTCTTCCTCTGGCTTCATCTTCTCATAGGTAAGGCGTACCTTCCGACCTTATAATTGCCTTAACTTCCTGTTGTACCACCACTCTGTGTAGATCAACTGCTCTTGTAACTGCTTCTAAGGAAGGATCCTGATGATCATCCCAATCCACTGGACTCAACTCTGTTCCCTCTACTGTACTGTAATCTTTCCTTAGCACATCTTCATCATCTTCCAGTTGGTCCGGAATGTCAAGACCTCTCCATCTGATGGCCCTCATCATGCCCACTGATAACCTTGAGAAAGCCAACTTCCTCACATGAAAGTCATCCTGTGCATTGGCCCAAAAATCCTCTATAGTAGGGATATGCTTGAATGGGTCCCTATGAGATTCCTTGATTAGGCCATTAGGATAGAATCCTTGCCTTGCCCTATGCCATCCTAAATGATATTGTTCTAACTCTTGCTCCGCAACTGCAAAGGCGACAGGATTGGGGCAACTATCATTGCCTATCATGAGTGAGAAGGTAACCCCTGTCTCACCTTTGAGCTTCATCATCTTGTCATACTGCTCAAGTTGCCTAGCCAACTCTCTCAAAACTATCCTATTGGGTGGGTACCTTGGAAGCCTCTTGGGACAAGCTGTGCATCCCACCACTCTGATATATGTGAACTGTGAAAACTGGATGAACCAACTCCCATACTTCTTGACTTTTGTCTTTGCTTCTGGTGAGAGCCTCCTTGCAGGTGTCCCTTGCAGTACCCTTACTGTCTTCATGACAAAGGCATCATAAAATATCTTGTAGTCCTTGGTGCTGCGCAAATGAAGCTATGGATAACACTCATGCACCAAGCATTGTCCGGGCCCATTGCCAATCACTCCTAAAGCCTTAAGTCCAGGATGCTCATACAACCTTGCAATCAAATAGAAGAGGTAGGACCCCATGTAGAATTGCTTCTGATTTTGCATTGTCCTAAGTTGCAATTCTAAATTCTCACTTATGATCCTAGCCCAATCAAACTTTCTTTTCCCATTCTCAATCCCTTCAATAAAATAATACATCCAAGTATCAAACTGTGTATCTTGAGTGGAGCCCATGACCCGGTTGAGAAACACAATAAGGTCGCCATACTTTGATTTGAAATCTAACTTGGTGAGCCTTGACGACTTGGTGACTCCCTTCTTGCCTTCTTGCAACCAATTCTGCCTTAGTAGAGTGAGGTAGGCATCCTGATTATCCTGAAAGAGCTTGGCCGCCTGATCCATCAACACCACTATCATGCCCTTGTGTTGGGGTATATTGAACACCTCTACCACCTGCCCACTGATGTTGGCCAACACCCTCTGCCCTTCACCAAAGATGATGGACTTAGTCACAATATCCAACCGAGATGCACACTCCATCACCAACTCTGGACAAGGCAAGGTAAGAGGGAAGGCGACAGCTTGCACAATTCTACTCTTGCTGATCTTTTTTGCCATGGGGGAGTGACCTTCCTTCAATCTATCTCTCAACTGTACCATGTCCACTGTGCCAATGTTGGTGTCACCCACTCGCTTCAATTTTGAGAAGAAGGCGGTCTTGGGCATCATGTATTCCTTGTCTTTCTTGGTAGGTATTCCCCTTTGGTTCTTGCTTGCACTAGCATCCGCCATCCTAGCCCTTATTTTTGCCCCTTCTTTCTACAAATATGATACTACACTTATCTCTACCTCTTCAATCCTAGGGGTGGGATTGCCACTTATTTCTGCCTCTTCAATTGCCTATCAGACTACCCTTATATTGCCTCTTTGTTCCTAGGGATGGAACTACCACTTATTTTTGTCTCTTCGAATACTTATAAGATGGACTACACTTATCTCTCCACTTCATTCCTAGGGGTGGGACTACCACTTATATCTCCCCTTCAAATCTTATGAATGAAACTACACTTATATCTCCTCTTCAAATCCTAGAGATGGAATGATGAAGTGGTGGATGAGTAGTGCAAGAAGAAATGGGAAAAATGAACCAAGCAAGAACAAGGAAAATTCTGCTCTTTAGACCAGCAATCTCCCACAAACTTGAAGACCCTCCTTTACCAACACAATACTCCTCCACCAAAGAAGAAGACCACACCTTGCAAATTCGCTCCTCCTTCAAAATTCGCTGCTCTTCCAAAAATTGCAGCTTCTTTGGAATTCACAGCTCTTCCAAATTCGCAGCCTTGGAAAATTTCTCTCCTCCAAAATTTGCTGCCAATACAAAGTAGAAAACTGAATGAGAAAATGAGGAGGGGAGGCCCTCCTCATAGACCCAATTTTTTGCCTCCTCAAGGAGGGCCGACCTGCATTGGAGGGAAACAAAAATTAAATGAAATGCCAAATCAAACCTCAAATTAAATGCACCAAAATCGCACAGCTCAAGGATAGATTTTAATTTATTTCAAATTGCCAAATAAATCATAAATAAAATTGCAATTTGGGGCTGGGAATAGCATCAGCCTTGGAGGTATAAATTTTCATGTTTGTTGGGCCTAATGCCAAGCAAAATCGAAATTGAAAGGGGCTGCCAGCTGTAGGTCTTGGGGAATGTAAAAAAATCAGTTATGAAATGAACCGAATGCCCAACAAAATTCGAAAATGGGAGAGGGCTGCCTCTTTTATTTTACAAGTTTGAAATTTCCCTAAGAAAAAATTGATTTCAGCCCATTTAAACTTAACAACACCATCCCAAAATCGAAAATTTCAAGTTAGTTAAAATTCAAATAAATTTCAACTCCATTCACTCCCCTCCTCCATTTAAAATTTCGAAATCCCCTATTGGCAAATTAAATTTTCATTTTGCAATTTAAAATCTCTACTTGGCAATTTAAATTTCATTTAAAATTCTGTTTTCACCATCAAAGATTTTACAAGATTTTCCAAAAACAACTAAGTCCACAATTAAATTTTGAAAATGTTCAAGTTATACAATTATATCAATTTTCAAAATCCATCCAAGCTCCAAAATTTGCAAATTTGTCCTGCTAGATATTATTCTAACAATCAGAATAAAATATTCTCACTCAAATTTTATTTGGCCTAGAGACAAAATCATCCATTTAGGAAAACCAATGTTCAGTGCAAGGTGAAAACAAAATAGACCCTCCCAGGCACTTCGAAACGCCCAAGGTGCAAAATTGTCATTTCAAAAACCCCTGGATCACTCCAAAGTTCGCTAAGGCATCCAAATAGTTCTCAAGTGTGACATCCAAACTCCCGAATCCAGGAAATTGCCAAGGCTTGCTCAAAAAAAGGGGGTCCCCAAATTCTTTGGGGCGATGGTGTGAAAACCTCACAACAAGGAGCAGTCTCAGGTAGTGGAAGATTGAGTCGATTCATTGTTTAGATCAGAAGATAACGACAGAAGATAGCGACAGATATGTATATTTGACAGGTAGACACACCTGGTTGGTTGCAAAGGTCAAAAGTAGAAGACAAACCAACAAAATTGAGTGCTATGCATCCATAGTGCATTATAATGAGAGCACACATTGTTGTTATTGTGTTGGGTGGAGAAGAAATAACACAAGCCTTATGCACAAGAAATTGCATTGAGGATATGTGTGCACATACCTTATGAACATTTTGAGTATTTGGTGAATATCATGAGACTTGATATTCTAAGGGCAAATTACTCGGAGTACTTGGTGAATATCATGCGACTTGATACTCTGAGGCCATTACTCCTGATATCATGAGATGATATCTAATTGGTGGGTATCTTTACTCAAAGATATCTTTGATCATGCCAACTTGATATTACATTGAGGTAATATCTAACCATGTGTTTATCCTCCCTAGCGAAGAGGGAGTGTTGATGTTTCGTAGCTTCAGTTGGATAAACACTATGAGTCAATACTAGTGAAGATATGTATATATATTTAGTATATATGTATATTATGTAAATATTAGAGAAATTAATATAATAATGACTCGAGATATTATGTATATATGTGTGTGTGTGTGTGTGTGTATAATCATAATTGTCATTATATTAATTACATAATAATGAACAGACATGTCCCATGAAGGGGTCTCTTCTTGGCTCTTTCTCAATATAAATGCAAGAGATTGCTATTACATTTGCAGTGATCATAAATCTTAACAATGCGTTTTAAATGCAAAAAGGTAATTGAAAATTGGGTCAACGATTTTTTCAGGGAAAAAGTTGGCTGGCTCTAGGATTCAGGAGTAATCGGGATTTTTGGCAGATTTCTGCTTGTATGCTTAGAATAACCACCCAAGTTAACACAGAGTAACTACTTGTTTGAAGATAAGCTAGGACTTACCTAACTTTTACAATGATAATGCCCAATATCTATCCTTTAGTTACAATAGGTGACATAACCCACTTTAACAAAAACACAATTAAAGCTCATTACATCAAAAGAACAATATATCGATTTTGTCTAAGTGACGATGTTTCTTCTTCCAATCCATTTAATAACAAGTTGGCCTTTGAGGACATACACTCTGTTGAGCAACTTCTGTTCTTCATGAACCACATTCAAAATCTTTTGGAGGCTTGAATGCTTTATTTTAGAAAAGTCCCATTTTTGATAACCATGAACCATTATCATGCACGCCTTCGATTCTGAAAGAGGAAGGTAAAATTGGACTTAGTTGAATCGGTTATCCCGCCTGATCATTATCATATTTTGTCGTAACCACCAACATTGCCAAATCATTGAAGAATGCTCAAGGATTGTTCCCAGAAGTATGTCTTTTACCATGATAGCAGATAAATAATTGTTTCTCTCTTTTGAAACACGGAGAAATTATTGTTAATCTTAAATATCCTACTACCTTCATTTGTTCTGTCAAAAATTTCACATGCATTCTTAACGATTCCTCATTTTATATGCATTTACAGCAGTGCATTTGCCCTGAAATTTTCTCACCAGTTCTATTCTCTATAAATCTTGTAATCTTTGTATTGCATGGCATCACATTTCTTTGAAACATTCAATAAAACGGTCATGGACTCTGTTTGAGCTTCAACATTGTGTGTGCTTGTCTACAAATGCATTTCCAGCTGCTAAATATATTAGTTCTGAGATTCTTAAAACTTTTATAATTATTTTTCCTTTCTCATTAATTCATAACATCACACAAATGTCATGAATTTGGAAATACTCTGCTGTATTCATTGTTAATTCAAAGATTTTGAGAGCTTCCTCACTAAATTCATTTTGTGCACATTCTGCAATCAATCCATTTCATTCTTTGAGATGACATCTTTTTGACACATTCTGTCAAACAATTGAGTGTGTAACCTATGCTTTTACATTTTTCAATGCATGGTGCAACTATGGTATCCATGCGGCTGCATTTGTTTGAGGTTTTTTGTATGACAGTTCACGTGCCTTATTTTGCACTTCCACAAAAACATTTCCAGCTATAATATCTGGCAATAAACAGCCAAACATATGCTTTGGTGGCTGTGTATGACCAGTTGCAAAGCTCTTAATTTGGCGCAGAGGTGAAGGTTGCTAGAAAATGTCGTGGTATTTGTCTTTACACCTGCCAAGTGAAACTGCTTAAAAGTTTCTCAGATCTCAACAAATCTATTTTCTATAGATCTTGTAATGTAATGTTCCCGACCACACTCCCAGAAAGAAAGACTCTCATGCTACCTCTTCACAGCCCTTTGGAGTCGGTATGGAGGAGTAGGTGAGGTGCAGGGAGGCCGTAGGGTGAAGTAGGGTGGCCATATGGTGATGCTGGGTGGCCGTTCAGTGATTGTTTGGTGGCCTTACGGTGATGGTTTGGTGGCCGTATGGTGATGTTGGGTGGCCGTACGGTGATGCCTGGTGTCCGTACGGTGATGCCGAATGTTTGTGAAATAATATAAATACCCAGACGTAAGCCAATATATTTGCAAAGCAGTTTTATTGATTTAAATGAAAATACTTCGGATTTGCCAGATTCGATACAGTAGAACAAACAGAATAGGGTGAGGGTTGAATTCCCATCGAAACTGCAAATACCAAATAGGGAGGGTCTTTCACCTCCGAAATGGCAGCCAACAGAATCCCAACAGGAAGTCGCAAATGTAAATAAAATATCAAATCTCAACATATAAAATCCAACCTACACGCCGAGCATAAATACCCGTCGGGAAAACTTCTGAGAGAGCACAAAAGAGCCGACGACAACAACTACACCTACGCTAACAAGTAAAAATGGGCTCGAGATAAACGAAGTCGATCGAGACTCAAATACAATAATTTTATTATTCATTTAATGACGGGGACATTACAGTCCTCTTGTCCCAATAATTGCTTGTCCTCAAGCAATTTCAGGCTAGGGTGTTCCAGAATCTCTTCGCCTTCCTAGGTGGCGTCTTCAAGGGGTAGATCCTTTTAGTGCACAAGAAATTCTTTGATAGTGCGTGTCCTCAATCTTTTCTCCCGACTGTCGACGATTTCTGCTAGTTCCAATACTAATTTCCCTCCGTCGTCGAGGGGTGGCAGGTTTGTGGATATCGTCACTTGCTGACCCATGGCTTTCTTCAGACAAGAAACGTGGAAGACGTTGTGGATTTGGCTTCCCTCAGGTAGGTCCAATTCATATGCAACCTTGCCCACTCTCTTGGTCACACGGTAGGGTCCGTAGAAGCATGGTCTCAACTTCTCCTTCCCAAAAGCCTTCAGAGAGGATTGTCTATATGGTTGAAGTCGGAGGTATGCCAAATCCCCTACTTCAAAACTCCTCTTGATTCAGTGCTTGTTAGCGTACATTTTCAGCTGATTTTGGGCCCGTTGGAGATTTTCCTTTAGGGATCTTAAAATCTCTATTCCTTCCTGTAGCCAGTCCTTGGCCTTCGGCGCGTTACTGTCAGCCAGAGCCAAGTCCACAAATGAAGGAGGTTCATACTCGTACAAAGCTTTGAAAGGTTCCATTCCAATGGACATGTGGTAGGTGGTATTGTAACAGTACTCTCCCAGATGTAGCCATT
Organism: Chamaecyparis obtusa; assembly: GCA_027943335.1. Classification (NCBI taxonomy): domain Eukaryota; kingdom Viridiplantae; phylum Streptophyta; class Pinopsida; order Cupressales; family Cupressaceae; genus Chamaecyparis; species Chamaecyparis obtusa. Next base: position 380,767 of record BSBK01012949.1, on the reverse strand, counting down.
TGACCCTTGCCCTCTGTTGTGTTGAAGGAAACCTTCCAGCCATTTGTTCACAATCTCTGTTTGTCTGTCGGTCTGGGGGTGGTAATTGGTGCTTGGCGACAACTTTGTCCTTGCTAGTCGAATTAATTCTTTCCAGAAATTACTAAGGAAGCGGTTATCTCTGTCGCTCACTATGTTTCGAGGGAGTTCGTGCAGGTGGAACACCTCTTGGAAGAATAAGTTTGCCACCTGTGAGGCCGAAAACTCTGCTGAAATAGCAAAGAAATGTGCATGCTTGGTTAATCTGTCAACTACCACAAAGATGCAGTCCTTCCCCTGTGCTTTAGGGAGCCTGGAGATGAAATCCATTGAGATGCTATCCCACTTCATCTCTGGAATCGGTAATGGTTGAAGTAAACCTGCCGGTAGAGTGTGTTCGGATTTATTTTGTTGACAGGTAGAGCATTCCTGGACGTACTGTAATATATCATTCTTTAGGCCCTTCCATGAGAACCTTTCCCTGATTTGTCGGTAGGTCTTCAAGTATCCTTGATGCCCCGCTAGAGGCGAATCGTGCATCTCTTTCAAGATTTTTTTCTTCAACTTAGATTCAGGTACCAGATAAATTCTGCCTTTGTAGAAAATAATATCATCAATCACCTTATACCTGTTGTCTTGTATTTCTTTGTCTAGGAGTTGACATGCAAACGTGTCCTTGGAGTATTTGACCAACAAATGTGCTCTCCAAGCTACTGATATCTGAGATAAGGAACATATGGCCGACTTTCTTGACAAAGCGTCAGCCACTACATTATTTTTTCCTTTTACATACTCAATGTCAAAGTCGAAAGCTTGTACTTTACTTACCCATTTCTATCGTCACTCATTCAATTCCCACTGTTCTAGAAAATGTCTAAGGTTGTTGTGATTTGTACGAACGACAAACTTGGCTCCGACGAGGTACTGCCGAAATTTTGTCAAGGCATGCATGATGGCAAGCATTTCTTTGTCGTATATGGAATACAACTTTTCGGCCCCTGAGAGCTTCCGACTTTCGAAAGCAATTGGGTGGCGGTCCTGCATCAGCACGGCCCCGATACCCTCTTCGGAGGCGTCGCACTCCAGGATGAAAGGTCGAGTGAAATTTGGTAGTGCAAGGACCGGGCAAGAACTCATAGTCTCCTTGAGTTTCTCAAAAGTTTGATGTGCCCGTTCATTCCACTGAAAAGACCCCTTTGTCAGATCGGTGAGTCATGCGCTGAGCTGTGAGAACCCCTTCACGAACCGTCTATAGCAACTACACAATCCAAAGAATCCATGTAGTTCCGAAAGAGTTTTCGGAGGTGGCCAATCCAAGATAGCCTGAATCTTCTCTTGATGTCCCTGAACTCCTCGGCTACTGACAATGTGCCCCAAATATAATATCTCTGTCATCCCGAATTCACATTTGGATCTTTTGGCGAACAAAAGTTGTGACTTCATAATCCCGAGCACTTCTTTTGAATGCCGTAAGTGTTCCTCCCATAGCTTGTTGTAGATTAGTATATCATCGAAGAAAACCAACAGGAACTTATGTAGCTGTTTGTTAAAAATGTGATTCATGCAAGATTGGAATGTAGCTGGAGCGTTGGTCAATCCGAATGGCGTGACCAAAAATTCATAATGCCCATAATGGCAACGGAATGTTGTTTTCTCCACATCTTGCTCCCTCATGCGGATTTGGTGATACCTCGAACGAAGGTCTATTTTGGAGAAATAGACGGTGCCGTGTAACTCATCCAACAATTCATCGATCTTGGGAATTGGGTACCTGTTCTTGATGGTCTTTTTGTTCGGTGCGCGGTAGTCTACACACATTCGCAACATTCCATCCTTCTTTTTAACCAGTACTACTGATGATGCAAAAGGACTGGAACTGGGCCTGATCCAACCTTTGTCAAGAAATTCCTGTATTGTTTTTTCAATCTCATCTTTTAACCTCTTAGGGTGGCGGTATGGCATAGTGATAACCGGTTTGGCGCCCGTCTCCATCTCAATGGTATGTTCAAACTCTCGATGTGGTGGCATGCCTGGTGATATGTCGGTGAAGACTTGGTGATTTCTATCTGAAACTGTTCGAAGTTCTTCATCCTGGTGGTAAGTTCTTTCTCCCCGTATAGGTTCTGTCGAGGAAAAATAGTGTGTGGTCCAGACCACGTCGTCGTGTCTGAAGATTGCTTCCATCAGTCGGGCTGAAACTTCCTTCGGTCCTCCATTCGACATCTCTCTCAGCACAATCTTTTTGCCGTTCACCTTGAAGGAGAACTCCATTCGTTTGAAGCTCTATGTGTATTCGTCCAATGTTTCCATCCACTGAATGCCCAGGATGACTTCCATTTCATCCAGATCGACCACAAAGAAATCATCTGTCACTGTGTGGTTCCCCACGGTGATGCTCAGTTGCGGAACCAGATGGGTGCATTTTAATAGGTTTCCTCCCGCCACCTTGACGTCAAATCCCTGGTGTGCCTCCGTACATAAACTCCACCGACTCACTAGCGATGAGTTAATGAAGTTGAGTGTGGCTCTGCTATCAAGCATGACCAGGACCCGTTGCCCTTGGAGGGTACCTCGGACCCGGAATATAGTGCACCTTGGAGTTCCCGCCAGAGTAGCAATGGCGCCTCCTCTCTTCAAGAGTGTGGCTATTCTTTCTACACGATTGATATTTACCTCCCTAGAAGCTTGCTGTTCATCTTGTTCGGCTTTCCGTGCCTGTTCCTCCTCGCCATCAGACAAAACCTCAATGTAATGAATTTTTCCTTTGCCAAGGCATCGATGTCCCGGTACCCATGGCTCCTTACAGTTGAAACAAAGTTTCTTCCTTCTAAGTTCCTGCCTAGTTGCCTCATCCAACGGGGGTTTCCTAGGTGGGGGTTTGTTGTCTTTTTCCCTTGGAGCGAGAGGTGGTTTGGATTGTGAGTAGTATTTGGTGGAAGAAGAAGAGGATGCCAACATGTCACGTGCCTTCTTAATTGCCTCCGTAAGTGTGATGGGGTTGAATCCCTTCACCCAACCCTTTAAGGGTTCCGCCAGTCCATCCACAAACAGTACCACCAATCGTCTTTCTGAAATATTTGTTACCAAGACAGACATTCTCTGGAATTCTGTTATGTAACCATCAACAGTGCCAGATTGCTTTAGCTAAGCCAATTCTTTGAAATTCAGTTCCGGATCCCTTCCATCAAAACGATCTATCGGTCTCTCAGTGAATTCAGTGTAGGAATTAATTTGATCGTGGCCAAGAGTAGCCATGCCATGATGCCACCATTCGTGGGCTATTCCTTCTAGATGCAGTGCGACAAATTTGATGGCCTCATCCTCCGGCATAGGGTTGAGCTAGAAGTATGTGTCTGCTTTTTGCACCCATGCATGAGCTGTGATGGATCCAGACCCATCAAAGGATGACAGATTAACTTTGCCCATCTTCCGTCTGAGATCGTCATTATAATAGCCATGCTTGTTTCCGCCTAAGTATCTCATTCTCAGCTCGACATAATCTTTGTAGGATATATCTCCTTTCATATTTGCGTTCCTCCAATCTTCCCGAAGTTGATCTTGTATTTCTTGGAAAATTGCTTGCTCTCTGCGTTGTTCTTCCGCTCATGGAGGGAAAGTTGGCATTGACGGTCGAGAGCGTACGGTTTGGGGATTTGCCCTTCCGGAGACAGAATTGTCACTTTGTTCAGCAGATATCTTGCCTTCAACCAATTTTCGCAGTGTCTCTTCCATGAGGCGTTGAGTGTCATTTATCTATGCCTAGTTCCTAGTGAGCTCTCTCAGGAGAGTCATGACTTCAGCGGCAGGATCTTGGTCCGCCATTCCACCGACTGAGTGATATCTCCTCCTTTTCTTTGAATAAACTCTCATTCAATACCCACAAGCTGGCAGAATCACTTGCTCTGATACCACTGTAATGTTCCTGATCACACTCCCAGAAAGAAAGATTGTCACGCTACCTCTTCACAGCCCTTTGGAGTCCGTATGGAGGAGTAGGCGAGGTGCAGGGAGGCCGTAGGGTGAAGTAGGGTGGCCGTACGGTGATTGCCTGGTGGCCGTACGGTGATGCCGAATGTTTGTGAAATAATATAAATATCTAGACGTAAGCCAATATATTTGCAAAGCAGTTTTATTGATATAAATGAAAATACTTTGGATACGCCAAATCCAATACAGTAGAACAGAATAGGGTGAGGGTTGAATTCCCATTGAAACTACAGATACCAAATAGGGAGGGTCTTTCACCTCCGAAATGGCAGCCAACAGAATCCCAACAGGAATTCGCAAATGTAAATAAAATATCAAATCTCAACATATAAAATCCAACCTACACGTCGAGCATAAATACCTATCGGGAAAACTCAAGAGTGCACAAAAGAGCCGACGGCGACAACTACACCTACGCTAACAAATAAAAATGGGCCCGAGATAAATTAAATCGATCGGGACCCAAATACAATAATTTTATTATTCATTCAATGACGGGGACATTACATGTAATCATTGTATTTCATGAGAACAGGTACTTTGGAGATATTTTTTCAAGATAATTTGGTTCCACGTGCATGCCAAACCACATTTGCATGCATGTTTGGCAGCGCAATTGCAACTGTAATTTCTGATAAAAAATCTCCCACAGATATGCTTTGATGGATGTTTATAACCTCTTCTGAAGCTCCATTTTGTGCAGATAAGCAGGGAGGGTGTTGGCTTGTTCCTGCGGACTTCATTTGTTTGAAAGTTTCTAAAACCAATTAAAAAAATCTAATTTCTGCAAATTTTGAAATCATCTATTCAAATGATTTCAGCACTTTGTTTGATGGTAAGCTGCTTTTTCTCTAAAATTTATGAGTTATAATAACTAACTTTTCCTTTCGAAATCTTACCGATGCTAACCTTTGAAAATTCTTAAGCTTGGTTGTAGATTTAGGCTGCTTTCAAAACTTGGTGAAGCTACTGTTTTGGCAATGGGATAGAATTTTGCAACTAATTAAACTTTATCGGGTACTTTGTGTTGGTAGTAAGTGATGATAACCGGTAAGCCTGCTATCGGTACTAGTGTTGTCATTGATTGGCAAAAAGAGTATAGAGATGTGTCATCTCTATAAAGTCTATATGAAGAAGGATGGTTTGGCCGATGATGTCAATATACAAGATAGTTGTGACTGAATGCAAATACTACCGGTCACTATATAAAGCCTTAGCCATCGGGCTATGTACACAGTAAAGGAAAAGACGATTCCAGCATCCGCTGAGGACCGTGCTACAACCGGTGTAGACAAGTACAGATATAGTAAAGCAATAGCTAACAAGTGTCAACAATACAACCAAGGATAGTGCAACCGGTAAGCCAAGCAAGGGATAGCATACCGAGGACGGTGCGATCGGTAAGCCAAGGAAGGGATTGGAACAGGGACTCTTACTTGCTCACAGCATGAAGAACTGAACTCAACCAGAACTGGTATATTAATGACTCCGGTCTTGAGCCGAGGAAGTCATAGTCAAACTAACTGTTCCAACTAACTCTTTGACTGAGATAATTCCGGAAGTCTTTGAGTTAAACTGGCGATATATTTGAAGCGAGTCTGGAGGCTTTAAAGCCGAGATCAATTGCTTTAAAATTGGTGATCGGATTGAGGCAAGTCTGGAGGATTTAAAGCCGAGATTAGTGGCTTTAAAACAAAGCGTTATCTCTTATGAAAGAAAGTTGCTTGGCACACAACTACTGCTTTCTTCATTAAGTTAGATAAAGCAAGGGTATGCATCAGATGTTTCCTCAGTAAACTGGTACTCCACCGAGCAATGAATCTAATGAAGATCTAAAGTTAGGTCGTGCTTAATGAGCACAATTAGGGCCAGGACCCTATATATTCTTTTGTTCAAAGCAAATAGAAGTTACCTTCATTTTGCCATAGAATAGAGTGAACCTAAAAAACTCAAAAGAAGCTAGGGTAAATCAGAAAGAGAAACAGAGAAAGAAGTGTGTGCAGAGAAGCACAATAGTAGTGGAGAACTCACCTGCTACGACCGGTGACGATTCTCAACTGAGCGCAAACAGAGATCTTATCAGGCTATGCAAAGCCAATTGTAAAAGGTCAATATCTATTGTTTTCTAGCAACTACAATAGTTAAATCCCAGTGTTTTGGGTGGACTCTAACAGGTCCCTTGTATCAAATCCCTTAACCGGGTGGCATCTTGTCATCTTGTCCAATTTTCCTTTGTACCAAACCATTGTTCTAAATTCAAACTTTCAGATGGTTACCAAACTTCATTCTTGCGAAGGTACCTTGAAATATCTGAGCAAAAAAAATATCGGTTTGTCGATCCCTAGTGGAGTCGCAAAAAATCTGCTGGTAAACAAATTTGTTATTGTGATTGTTTCTTTGAAACCGAAAATATGTTTAAATAATAAACAATAGTATCTAAATTAAAAATATAAAAGAATAATATTAACAATAATTAAATATTAGTTAGGTTAAACAAAAGGTCAAAAGCAATGAATGGAAAAGTTGTGTCTTCCTCAAATGAGAGGTATAAAAGGGAGAGATGAGAATTTCATTTGAGGAAAAAGGGAAGGAGGAAGAAAGAGTGGAGCATAAGAATTAAGGATGTATGAAGGGAAAGAAAAGGGAAGAAAATAAGGAAGTGACTTTCAAAAGGTGAAGGATCGTGACTCTTCGAAAGGGTTGTAATTATGAAGGGTTGTGAATCTTTGAAAGAGGGACGATTATGAATGGTCATGACTCTTGCCAAAAGGAAGACATGATGAAGAGGTGCAACCTCTCCCTCACATAGGAAGATACAAAGGAGAAGAAGGATCAAATGGAATGGGGAAATAGAAAAAGAGTAGAGTTGATCTAGGGCAAATTTAGAGCAGAAGTATAAGGAGGGATCTAAAATTAGAACTGAGAAGGAAAGAAGAAAATAAGAAGAGGATATGCAGATCTTGAATGGGATATGTGCAGATTTGAAAAGTAGTAAAGATAGATTTGATAAGTGAGAGATACGTGAAGATTAAATAAGGAGTGGAAGGGGCAATAGTTGTTGTCAAACAGATGTATCTTTTCATAACCAAAGGGTGTGACCCTTTCATAAGGGTATTAACAAATGAAAGGGTGCGACTCCCTACACTCAAAGGAGATATTAAGGAGGAGAAGGCTCTGTTTGAAGATGAAATTAAAAAGGGGAGAACAATTGGGAGAATAATATATTATTCTCAAAGGCAACAATGAAAAGTGGTATTAATACCTCTCAAGATAGGTTTGTCTTGTGGTGGAATGGACCATGCTACATCATACAAAGGCAATAGATATGACTTGTGGTGGAATCAACATGGGTTACATCATACAAACACACTATTAGGGCTAACATCCTAACATGATATGCTGACAACATTTATGTGATGAATGATTTCAATCTAATTGCAATTCATTCTTTAATTTATCACCAATCCTAACAACACTTCATGCCTAAAAGTAACCCTTTTTGTTGCTGTTTGAACTCTAATATTGCTGCTTATATTCTTGCTATGATACTTTCTTACCATGTATTCATCTCCATTCAAAACATTAAAATGATTTTAGTTAAGGCCTCTATCTACGGAGAATTCATTGAAGGAGAATTAGATACCATCTTAAATTTACATGCTTGTTATTAAATTTCGACCCACTCTCTAATGTTGATGATATAGTGTCGGGAGCTATCTTTCTTTCCTAAATTTGAAATATATAAATAATCTTTTTTTAATTGAAGACAATGAAGGGTCCTCACATTGAAGAGTCAAGACAGTGAAGGGTTAAGACAAGTTTATATACTTCAAGAAGGAATTCACATAGATACTCATACTACAGATTGATATCTTTTATTTTCTGAGAGATTGATACTAAGGAATTTATTATGATCTGCATATTGATAGATTATATGATCATCACTTTAGTTTAGCCTAGTGTTTGGGCAAATTGTAAAGCAATCTTTTGCTCTTTTAATATATATATATATAAGTGATATATTTGTAGTTGGGTTTTTCTCCCTCGAGTTTGAGGGTTTTCCCAGGATAATTCGTTGTGCTCATTGTTGTATTTCTTGTGTCTTATTATTCTTTAATTTTGTTTGTTGTTTATCTTTATTTCTGATATGAAACATTAACATGGTATCAAAGCCAGGGTTTCTAATGAATATTTTGGATTCATTAAGTTTGGGGAAACGAAACCTAGGGGTTTGGTCGCAGGGTGTAGGAGAATTTGAAATTAGTGACAGGGTTTTGACTTTATAGACTAGAGCAATACAAGTCCGGATTGCACTGAAGTGGTGAAGGGGATAGCATATGGTTTTTTGTGTGAATGAATGGCGAAGACTTTGTGATGGGTTGTCTAGATTGAATGGGAGTGTTGATGGATCATAGAAGGCGGGCCAGCTTTGAGAGGAGGACCAAGATTTTACCTTTCGCACCCGACTATGCGGAGTTTGCCCACAAAAATAAGCGGTCCAGACACTAGTAGTAAGAATCACCCTTTCTGTTCCTTTCTTCCATTGCAGACAACAGATTGTGCTAGAGCGAAAGAAAGGCCCAAACCAAGCCCAATTTTAAGTTGCCTCCTCCAAGCCCCTTGAAGAGGGTTGTGCAAAGGCCGCACAAACGCATAGACTTTCAAAAGACTAGGGTTTCGACATTGAGTGTTCTTGATAAACAATTGGAATGTGAATGGATGATGGGGTAAAGGTGTTACCATACCTCTAACTTATTATAAGAAGACTCGCTGCTCTGCAAGCCAAATTTGCTTATACAAATGGGAACCACCATGGTGTTGACTATGTTGGAGTTGTGATTCAGGATGAAGGCGTTGCCATTGACAGTGATAGAGGTGGGATTACGATTGAGGATGAACGTGTTGACGGTGCTACTTATAGCGGTGGGATTGAGACTGAGGGTGAAGGAATTGCCATTGCTAATGGGCACCCCTCTTTCACTCCAGTTGTTGTCGCTGATGTCGAGATAAATAGTGAGAGAGAGAGCGAGCGAAAGGGGAGCAAGCCAATCGAGGAAGGGGAGCTGCTGTACAAGAGAATGCAACGAAAGGTTGCAGAAAGAGATTTCAATTTGGAGTTCCTTCATTTGGAGGTTGCATTGGCCACTGAAAGGCTTGAAGCATTGCGGCTCGCCGATGTCAAATACTAGGACAATGTAATTCTTTTAGAAATGGAAAAAGAGGATGTGAAACTTACATACATCGACAGTTCGTTGGAAGCATTCATTCTTTAATCACAGAGCTAAGTAACCTTATCCTTTTTTGTGTATTTTTCATCTCTTTGACATTAAATTAAGAATTACATACTGGATTAGTATAAGTATTTCTGTGATTAATTTATTCTATTGTCATCATGTAGACCAAAATCGCCTTCTTAGCATACTTCAAGTCCTTGCATTGAGTTTGTTGCGTGCACAACTTCCCCTTATTGCATTTGTTATTACTATTTCACATTATGGAACTCAACGATAGACATTATGCTGTGGTTGTCCCTGTCCAAGGCAATACATTTCAAGTAGCTTGAGCAAGGCTTTTGACAATTACTACGCTAAATACATCCAAACCAGCTCAGTGGAGCCGCTCAATCATATTGTCTATGATGACCTCTTATTCTCTTATCTAGTTGCTCTGCTTGTGGAGCATCACCATCTCGAGCACTAGAAACACAACAAGAATTTGCACCACACAAAAAAGCAAGTTCTTCATAATTTGTGGCAATCTTAATTGAGAATCGCCGACTTCTCTTCTAGCAACGCAAAGTCGCATCTTTGTGGCCCTCTTCGTGATGCAAATGGTGACATGGCTATATCAGGCCACTGGATGGCCTTCTGTTGTTGCAGTTGTTGGAAATTGGTTTGGAAAAATGGAAAAAGGGGTTTATTAATGGGTATATGGAATGCCCATACTTCTGTTGGAAATATTTGTCTCCTTGATTGCAACTATTTGTGTTTTGCAACTAGTAGTTATTTGTTCTTCCTGGGGCTGTAATTGCATTTGCAGGCATTATACTATTCGCTGAAGAATTTCATGGAGACTACTGGGAAGCACCTTGAGGTATAGGAGGCTCCTCAAGATATGGACATATCTCTTGATGATACCTCTAACATTTAGAGGGAGTTTTACCTCTAACATTTAGAGGGAGTTTGATGTACCATTTAAGTTTGTTGCCCTTGCTGAGAGGGAGTCTCAACATTAGTGATCCTTACTATGTGCTAAAATGCATATTTCTTTGAGACGGAGAAATATGAGGTGAAAGCCCTTGAGAGATATTGTTGTGCTAAGATGCATATTTCTTCGAGACAGAAATATGAGGTGAAAGCCCTTGAGAGATGTTGCTGTGCTAAAATGCATATTTCTCTGAGACGGAGAAAAATGAGGTGAAAGCCCTTGAGAGATGTTGCTCTTTCCACTCATGGGAGTAGCCATGGTGGACGTCATGTTGAGAGACTCCATGACGATATCACGTTGAGTGATTTTGTGATGGGCACTTGTGTATATGCTTATTTCCACACATGGGAGTAGCCATGGTGGACGTCATGTTGAGTGACTCCATAACGTTATCACATTGAGAGATTCCGTGATAAACTCTTTTCCACAAATGGGTGTAGCCATTGTGGGTGTCATGTTGAGAGACTCCATGACTGGATATCTGGAAAGATACCTCCCTAGCTAAGAGGGAGTGTTGATGATATAGCGTTGGGAGCTATCTTTCTTTCCTAAATTTGAAATATATAAATAATCTTTTTTTATTGAAGACAACAAAGGGTCCTCACTTTGAAGAGTCAAGACAATGAAAGGTGAAGACAGTGAAGGGTCAAGACAAGTTTATATACTTCAAGAAGGAATTCACATAGATACTACAAATTGATATCTTTTATTTTCTGAGAGATTGATACTAAGGAATTTATTATATATAAGTGATATATTTGTGGCTGGGTTTTTCCAAGTTGGGGTTTTCCTAGGATAAGTCATCGTGTCCACTGTTGTATCTGTTGTGTCTTATTGTTCTTTAATTTTGTTTGCCGTTTATCTTCATTTCTGATATGAAACATTAACATCAAAAACTTTAGTGAGTATGTCTTTCTATGTGGCGTGGACTAAGGGTAATAGTAATCATGTGGTGTGTTTCATATCTGATCTCATCAGCTGTCAAAATGAAATATGTTTTTTTTTCTTGAGAGAATAGTTCATATTTTCTCTTGTTAAGAGTTGTTGCTGTCAAAATAACCAAAAAGAGGCATAGAAGCTAGTAAATTACGATAAATGTCACTGATAATAGCACGGCTCAAGGTTGGTTGTCTATAAATTTTCTGGCTTCAAAAGCTTTGGGAAATTGTGCCATATAAATTCACTTATTGAAACAATACATATTCTTCCTTTGTTTTAAGTTATCTACTACTCATTTAGAAAGTATTGTGCAGGAGGTAGTTTCTAAAATTGCAACATTACTGTCTTTAGATGTGAAAAATGATTTTTGATCTCGGATGATTCATTTTTACATTTTTTTGCAATACCTAATTTTGCCTTTTATCTACTGATGATTTTTTTCGAAGTAAAAAAGTTTTTAAGTTTTTGCATTTAGTTTCAGGGTTGAGTAATAAATATGTTTCCAGCATGAAGTTCAATGAACTTCTGTATTAGAATTTTGTACAGATATCTCCCTCTAATGCCCACGTACTGGAGCATTTTGTATTTCACATTTCTAATAATGAGATTATAAAATGGAGATGCTTGCACAATATTTTGGTTAATCCATTGTACAAGGCAGATATATTTTATGATCTGGTTGGAAATGCTTGACAAAAAAATCCTTTTTTCAGGCATACATGTTTATTTGTGGCTCAGCAGCTGTACCTACTACCTTTAGCTGCCTTGGCTGTATTGAGTTGTTAGCTTAAAAACAATGTGCTATTCTTTGAAGGGGAGTAAGTTCACCAGTACAATTCATGCTTCGTCTACATTGCAATAAAAATGATGGGCTTAGAAAAGGGCCAAAATTTTAGGTTTCAAGATTGCTATGGCATATGTATACCTTATTGTTGATAAATGCATGTAAGTACTTCCATCGTAAATTCATTATTTTGCAACTGCATTTTTCCTAACCTCATTTGAATTTGAAAACATGCTCTACAGGTGACCCATTCAGTAAATGGTATGAAGACGCTACACTATTTTCTTTTCAGTGTTTGTGGCATTCAGGCTGATTGGAAGCTACAAGATGTATTAGAAGAGCAAATCCAAACAATTAAAACTATGGTTGGAGCCAAGGACCATGTTATTTGTGCATTATCTGGTGGTGTTGACTCTACAGTTGCTGCAACTCTTGTGCATAAAGCAATTGGAGATAGGCTTCACTGTGTTTTTGTTGATAATGGGCTTCTTAGGTGAGAAGCTTGAATGATTTATAGATTTTTAAAGAGAAAACTAGGTTAGAAGAACTGAGTTTCTCATTTTTTTCAGATGAAATGTTTGAATGTGACCACTGATTATGGTTCCCAATGACTTTGACTCTTGGTATTCTTTCAGGTATAAGGAGAAAGAACGTGTTTTGGCCACATTTGAAAGTGAGCTTCATTTGCCTGTGACTTGTGTTGATGCAGCAAGTCAATTTCTTAGTAAGCTGAAAGGTGTAACTGATCCTGAAAGAAAGCGAAAAATCATTGGAGGGGAATTCATCCACATCTTCGATGAATTCTCTTCAAATCTGGAAAACAAATTGGGGCAAAGGCCTAAATTCTTGGTCCAGGGTACTCTTTATCCAGATGTAATTGAGTCATGTCCACCACCAGGGAGTGGGAGAAATCATTCCCACACAATCAAGAGCCATCATAATGTTGGGGGCCTTCCAGAGGATATGAAATTGAAACTCATTGAGCCACTTAGGTGGCTTTTCAAAGATGAGGTTTCTTTACTTCACTATTTTTCTATCATGTTTATTTGTTTGATACTCTTCATTTCAACGATGAGTGACTGTTTTTTCTAATGTGCTTTCAACAGTAACTTATTTTGTTACTATAACCTTGGATTTATGAGTATCATAAGATTTTTAACAGGTACGCAGGCTCGGAGAACTTTTGAATGTTCCTCAAGCTTTTCTTAAGCGCCATCCGTTCCCTGGTCCTGGTTTAGCTGTGCGTATTTTGGGGGATGTCACTGAAGGGAATGCTCTGGAGACATTACGCCTGGTACACATATATTACTAATGTAAATGCACCAATCACTGTTGTTAGACACCTGCCTAAAATGCTGATTGTATAATACTTCTTTCACAGGTTGATGAGATATTCATCAATTCAATCAAAGATGCAGGACTATATGATTCAATTTGGCAAGCATTTGCTGTTTTCTTGCCGGTGAGGAGTGTTGGCGTGCAAGGTGATCAAAGAACCCATTCTCATGTAGTTGCATTGAGAGCCATAACTAGTGAAGATGGAATGACTGCAGATTGGTGTGTTTGTCCTTCCAATTTCTCTACCATTTCTCTCTGGGCTTATATGATCTTTTAAAATTGTTTTTGTAGTTTCGTAATGCCAAATGAGTGCTTACAGTTGCAAGGAAATATTTGATCTGGCTAGGGTTCAGAGCCACTATAAATATGACTACAATATGACACATCGTAGAACTAGGAGCACGTGTGCTTTATCATGAATCTGGACCTGCTATCAGTGTTTCTGTACCTTGTTTTGTAACTGTTTGTTAGAGTGGTTAATTTACTCAGGCTAACTTGCATATAATTATTTGAGTTACAGGTACCAATTTGACCCGAAGTTCCTTGCTGAAGTTTCTGCAAAGATTTGCAATAGTGTTCGGGGAGTTAATCGAGTTGTATACGACATAACCTCAAAACCTCCATCCACTGTGGAGTGGGAATAATTAATGTAAAGCACTAATTGCATTGAGCTGCCTCCAAAATTTTTGCTTATTATTCTGTTTATGTTGTTTGCATATCTTCCAGGTACAAAAGTTCTGCAGGAAAAAATATCCAATAATTTAGCATGACTCTATACAGCTCCATTTTGGAGCATATTGTAACATATTTGATTTCTTCAAGGACTAATTTTTTATTTTCTGATAAGATGAACCGGAACAAGTTCATTTTACTCTTTCGACTGTTTTTATAGAAAAATAATAAAATTTGCTTTTATATGTAACTGGACTCAAGTTGGGTATGATAAGGTGAGTTACATGTGATGTTTGCGCTTTACAGTGGCTTGTTGGGCATAGCATGCCTCTTTATTTAAAAATGCTTGGCTGGTGTGTGACAATGGGCAATATTTTGGTTATCCTATAGACGGTGATGTTGCTATGCCTTGCATTATGTTGTAGGTGCCCCCCTGTAAGCCTGTGACCATGTTTTAGAATTTTATGTAGAACATCATTGACATGGCAAGATAGCCTAGAAGAAAACAAGAGTCTCCTAATTTCGATGATATGCATGGCACATGTACAATGCTCTTGGCTTTCTTAATAAAAGAGTTAAGCTTCTTTTGGGCTCAATTGTGAGCCTGCTTGGCACAATACTTTCAAAGTAGTTTTGCAAATGTTCTCATTCATGGTAGGTTATAAAAGGTCCCGTGGAAGGAAAAGACATTCCACTAACCAAATGCAAGAATTTTGGTGGAAGGAAATCAAAGGTAAGGATTTCTGTTTTCTATTTTTGACGGGAGTCATGGGTGATATAAATTCTCTAATTCATGGAATACTCTTCCACATACTCATGATAGGCCTATAATTTGTATTAATTTTAAGTCAAAATATAGGTCTATGCGAATGACTGTTTTTATCATCAAACATCATCTGAATGCCCGGGATTGAGTCCTTCAAGCAGTTTATAGATTAGTTTGGATTTCTTTAAACTGAGTAGTATTTTGAATGGGATTTGGAATTCTTTGTTAATTTTTGTGTTGGGGAATTGCAAATCTTTTTATGTTGAGCAGATGTCAGTGAGCTGCCCAAGCCAAAGGATTGGTTTGATGACAATTCTTCAGAATTGCTGATGGCCAAGTAAGAAAGTTTAACCTACTATGGTTTGGGCATTTTAACTTTCTATGCTACCTGGGGCATTTTAGGACAATTGCTAAGTTGCTCTTACTATTATATTAAATACTTCGTATTCAAGGCTCATCTTTGTATGGGCTAGGTTAGTCAAGTTTACTAAGGGCGTTTAGCTGCTAAAAATGGACACAACCCTATATGAACTCGAAGGTTGTGTAACTATTTATGAGCTTTTACAAAATTCTCGACATTTAAGTTTTGTAGCTATGAGCCATCATGTAGGAAACCTGACATGGCATTGGACCATCAAATTATGCCTTTTGTACCTGTGAAAAAAGACTGCTTAGATAAAATATTACCTTGTTAGTCAGAAAATCTAGTTATTGTTTGCATACTTTTGTCATTGAAAAACATTCTATGCCCTTCTCAGATTGTGATATGAATCTGATGTGGACATGTCAATAGGATCATAAGAATGCACTCAAATAATTGCAGTACAATTACTTAGTTCATTGCTGACAACGTCAAGTTGGAATAGATCACGATAACTTGATAGGCCATATCACAACTAAGTGTATCAGCCTGCATGGAGTTGCCCTGCAATCGGCAGTATGAATTAATGTTTGTAAAGCAGCACCTGAGGGAGTCCTCAAGTGAAAATATGTTTGTCAACTTGCTTGCTATTGCCCCTTGCTGCATTAGTTGGTTTGTGTGATTAAATGTTTTGTTGGGAATTGAGTTGCAGCCATTATTGATTGAGAAATATGACAACTAATGGGCCTATCATTTATCATAAAACAAATATTATGTTATAAATTCTTAAGTAGTAGCGTCATCTACTTTCTCATTGGAACAAATCTCGTACCAAACATAAGACCACTTAGTGAATTTTCTTAAGTTTTAAATCTGCTGTAACTTCTGCTAACCTAGGTTCATTGTCTATCAACATTTTACGCACCATTAGATTGATCTTTAAAAGTCGTGCATGGATCCAACTCCTTACCTGTATGATTGTTGTTGTTAGCTTAGCCTTAAAAGGATATCCGAACCATATCTATGGACACCATGACGTCACATTAAGTGGTTGCATACCCCCACGAATGGTAAGAACATTGTTTGCTCCCAAAAATAGTGTGACATTACCTCTTTATTAATTGCAAACTAATTGTTTATTTCTCCCTTCTTGATCGCGCCCCTTAAGATTTACTTATAAATTTATTTATTATTTGTTATTGCCTTGATTGTTCTAGTGATCTTTAATTGCTGTTTGCTGTGGCTTGATTACTGTTATCGCTGGAGTCTTGATTGCTGTTTTTACCTGATTAGCAGATCTTTGCCTTATGTGATGTTTATTATTTGCTCTCTTCTTTGTAGGTGATAAGAGCCTTCTCCCTAAGCGGGGGCATCACATAACCTTCATCCATATTTGTAGAGCCTTTACTTAAATGACATTGGATGGCCATTTAGGGTGGACGAGTTAAACGGAGTTTTAAGTGAACTTAGAGCATACTTATTTAAACCTCAGGCAAAATAAAGAATGGAACAAGGAGCCCAAGGATTGCAAAAGGGGTTGTT
This sequence comes from Chamaecyparis obtusa, assembly GCA_027943335.1. Taxonomy (NCBI): domain Eukaryota; kingdom Viridiplantae; phylum Streptophyta; class Pinopsida; order Cupressales; family Cupressaceae; genus Chamaecyparis; species Chamaecyparis obtusa. The sequence continues at coordinate 364,153 of BSBK01012949.1, read as the reverse complement.
AGATGTAAACTAAATTACATTACCACATTCTTTTCCACACGCTTTCAATTTGGAAATAAGGAGTAGCCGCGTAAGGTAGGACGTTTCATAAAACTATTATTTGAAAAGAGACTCAATCAAACTCAAATCAAGCCATGGAACATCAAGGAATCCTTAGGTTTGGAACTTCTAGGGACTCATTGATCGGAAACAGAGATAAGCTTTACACACAAATAACCATGTTGCATTTGCCTCAAAGAAATGTAATGTATATTAGGGGAGACATTCATTGCTTGTCACACGACAAGTGCACATAAGTTGTAGTAAGCCTATTAACTTTACATTTTTTCACCTATTTAGCATACACCACACTTATGGTTCAAAATCTTCTTCATACAAATAAAGAGTATATAGTTATTTTTAGCCAGAAACACAAACCCATATGAATTGACAAGAAACAAGAAAATCAATTTTATCAGATTTTCATAATCCATTTGAATTTAATTCTTGAACTTCTGGTTTTGATTGTGTCTATTTTTTAGCATCAACGTTTTGGATCACACTTCATGATCCATAATTAGAATGTAAGAACAAAGACATGTATGATACGTAAAAATAAGATGTAGACTAGACCTTGCTCAATATATATAAGAAGGGATAGGGAGAGTAGGGGGTCCTCAAAGCGAGGAGGAATAGAGAAGCAAAAATGGCTACATAAGAAGACAGAGAAATATATAAATATAAATAATGAGCTCAACAAGCACAAAAAGTGAACAAAGACAAAGGAATAATGATGATATATTTCTTTTGCTTGAGAAGACTTGATGTGAATATCTATTTGTAACTTGTAATAACACTTGTAGATTTTTGTGTGTTCCAAGTTATTCTTTCAATGAGTATATATATAATGGGACATGTCCCTAGAGACATGTTTCTATGTGAGACACGTCTCTTGCTAATGGTTTAACCATTCATTAGTTACTGCTGATACATATCATTGAGTCTGATCGATAACCATCGAACTATGACTTAATAACAATGATAAGACAGTCGATATAATGATCGACTCTTATACTATTCATTGGCAACGATACTATATATGACATTCGATAATGATTATTGGCTGTGATAATCATAGTCGATATTGACTGTGATCATCACAGTTGATAATGATTGATGCTTCTAATATATATTTAACAACAATGACATATGACATATGACATATAACAGTCAATGGTGTTGTCGATTGTGATCATCACAGTCAATAACATTACCGACTGTGTCACCATCGTTTCCTTGTATTGCCGATTACTATTGTCATTCGTCGATATTAAGTTGATTCACATAATCGACATTATAGTCGATATCAAAAATCTTGTTTAATGTATTATCATCATTATAATGTGTGACAATTATTTATTATATATATATATATATATAACATTTGATATCTTTCTCATTAGCATAGAACATTATTACTATTGATGACAATTATCAAGATGACACACACACACACACACACACACACACATATATATATATATATATATATATATATATATATATATATATATATATATATATATGTATATATGTATATGTATATATGTATATATATATATGTATATATGTATGTATATATATATGTATATATATATATATGTATATATATATATATGTATATATATATATATGTATATATATATATATGTATATATATATATATCTATGTATCTATATATATATGTATCTATATATATATGTATCTATATATATATGTATGTGTATATATATATATATATATATATCTATATATATATATGTATGTATCTATATATATATATGTATGTATCTATATATATATATGTATGTATCTATATATATATATATATACATACATATATATATATATATATATATATATATATATATATATATACATAGATATATATATATATACATATATATATATATATATATATATACATATATACATATATATATACATATATATATATATACATATATACATATATATATATATATGTCATCTTGATAATTGTCATCAATAGTAATAATGTTCTATGCTAATGAGAAAGATATCAAATGTTTAAGGCCGATAGGCCATTCAAACATTTGATTTCATTGATTGGAATCATTCGATTGAAAGTACAATCATTAACAGTCAAAGATATTATTGCCTTTGCAAAAATGATAGGCTTGATGGGTGATGGCTAGCCGCATGCCATTGAAAGTGTGCTCATAGGACAACAACTACACCAATGACAACTAATAATAGAGCCCGCAACAAGATTCAATGAAGTTGACAAAAAATGAACCAAACAATACTACTGACAAAAAGCTAATCTCTCACAAAATCCCACAAAATATATCATCTCTGTAATTATTAATGATAAACCTGTCACAAACTATAGAGATGGATCTTGAACAACCAATGAGTAATGAGGGTGCACATTGTGCCAGCAATCAGATGATTGTGAAAATTGGAGTTGCACTTCTCTAACCGTGGAGCGCCTTGGCTCATTGGCGGGAGAAGAGAGAGACCTTCATTGCTGGTTTTACACGAACTCCACTCAAAATGCATTGCTGAGTATTGATCTGTGCCTAGAAAATAACAATTTCAACTACACACGAAGAAATAATTGTTGGGATTAAGTTGTCTCAACTTGAGAGTCCTAACATGTTGAATTATTTAATTTATTGATTTATCTTAAGTTATTAACTTCCTAAGTTGCATTCACTTTGTGGAACCTTTTGGTGAGGTGACATCCTACATGATAGGTGATGAGATGTCATATTTCTTATTTTCTAGGAAGTTGGCACCTATTTGGAAGATGCTAAGTTTTGGTAAGATATTTTCATATATTTTCATTTGGAGTGGAAAATTGATTTGGCAACTTCCTATGTTGACTAAAGTGTCTTTATTGGCAATTTCTATTGTGCATTGGAGTTGTATCTTAACAATTGACATTTATGGTGGAGTTCACTTTTGACAATTGGTGTGAGGTAAGGAAGGTGCCTATTCCCGGTCATGGTAATTTCTATGTTGTGCTTGCATTACATTTGACAAGATGACCGTTATGGATGAGATAGGTGTTGTTGCCTTGGAAGTTGCTGTGCAATGTGTCATGGAATTAGAAACTTGTTTATATAATGACACAACTTACCTCTTATGTGTTGAAGATGGTTCTGAAAACCATGGGTATCTACCTCGTGTTGATCTCTATATATGTTGGCACCTTTGCTGATTTATAGATGAGTGAGAGAGAAGAGTTCATTTCACAGGGTTATTCTGTCAGATATTCTCTAGGATGGAACAAGATGTAAATCTCCTTGTAAAAGCTTAGAGCTTGAAATTGTATAGTAATTTGTTGATCGATAATACATTGGATCGATGTTTTGGAGTGTGGGGTTTTTTACTTGAAAGAGTTTTTCCCACGTATATCTGTGTTTTTTTATTCTATCTCATTCTTCTGGTTTCATGATTGTCTAGAATATTAAATCTATATGTTGTAATGTTGTTGAAATTTCTTAGATTTGTAAATTGCAATCACTTTCCTTTAAGTTTTTAATTATGGGAAATCAACTATGTTTGTTTCCGCTTTTATGACATGCTAGTTTACACTTGTATTAGTTTATTGGAAGCTATTGAAGAAATTATTAGATATTGGATGTGCATATTGATATCAGATGGCTCTCTCTCTCTCTCTCTCTCTCTCTCTCTGAGTTATCTAGCAACTAAATCATAGGCCCAGAGAATAACGTTTCTATGACACCATATTAGAAAATATAGGCAAAGTAGGAGTTGCCATTATTTTACTCAAAACAATCATGTTTCTGTACACACACACACACACACACACATATATATATATATGAGTTTTACTTCATAAATTATATGAGAGCTAGTATAACCTCCTCTAATCATTTCTTTCTATAGAAAAGTTGTTATAACAATTTGAATATTACAATCCTGTCCAATATTTTCCTCTACACATAATTTCTAACATTTAAACTAACAAACCATAACAAGTAATAGAATGTTCAACCACCCATAATTATGTGAGTTGTAATTACAACTCATTTTACCTTACACACCACATTATTATTTTAATGCATGTGAACACTGATTCCTAATACTAATGTTTAAAGAGTTTAGTTCTTCAAATTATTTTATTGAATATGTATATAAAGTTGTATAAGTATTAATCATTCCAAGGTGTATTATCAATGGAGTTTCACACCTCCCATTTTCTTTTGATTAGGGGGGTCAAATATTTAATTATAGAGAAAAATAGCACATTAATTGGAAAAAAGGTTCAGAATGTTGGAATAAGGTGCTAAACACCTTGCATAATATTTATTGTGTGGTGCACCTAGGAGGATCTAGAAGTACGTGCATCAACAAGAGTTAACATTTTTGGGGCCACTTTGTGTTATATGTAACATTGAAAAACATATTTAATGTAAGATCTAACATTGGAAAAATGTATTTAATTCAATATTGGGAAAATATTAATAAAATGAAAACTTAGTACCCAATATTAAATGAGGGGTCAATGGTATTGTGATCACATGGTTTGTGGCACATAATTTTATTTTATCACTTGGTTGTATTTGTGTGAGTTTGAGTCTTTATAAGAAAACATATATGTTTAGTGGTAAAGGTTGGTTGTGAGTGGTTAGTCATATTATTGAGTCTTTCAAAGGAGTGCATGTGTGACGCATAACATTAGATATGTAGATTTATGTTTGGACACATGGAGGATGCATGGGAGAGGCTTGATGTTTAAGACTGTAACTTTGTAAGTGCTTTGTATTGCTTTATTGTTGAATAATAAGACTGTTTATAGATGCTATTGGAGGCTAGGTTTTTCCCAAGGTATATCTTGTGTTATCTTGTGGCTAGTCTCTTTGATTTATGCATTATGATTATTCTATAAGTTTTTATGCATTCTTTTCTCTCATGGGTTATGTAGGATATAGTTTCAATAAATTGTGTATTGATGCATTATTTCCTAACAAGTGGTGTTAAGCTTTCAATATTTTGAGTTATAATTGCAACTTGAGTAGATCAGGTCCAGAATTGAAGGTATGACCGTGCATGAGATATTTGGGACATAACAAGGTATGGTGCATCATGTGGAAAGTTGAATCCATGATTATTTAGGTTGTTTTATTGTAGATCTTAGGATTATGGGTTCGCTATTGAAATTGGCTGATTGAAAATTTGAAGTTTGAAAAATATGAGTTAGAGAGATTTTTAGAATGGGCTTTAATATGAGGATTTTGTAAGGAAATTTTTATAGATGACCCCTTGAGACAAAATGAGATTTGACCACTAGATTTAGGTTGATTGGAAAACAAAGATTAATAAAATTTTTTCCCTAATTTGGTCAATTTGAAAAGAATTTTTTTTTCTTAGCCCTTAGACCATAAGCTGTATGATCATAGAGACATTAGAAAAATATAGAAAATAAAAAATAAAAAATAAAAAATCCTCAAAAATATTTAACCTTATTGTCATTTGTTGAAAAAAATAAATTAACATTATTTTGGCAATCTCTAAATTTTTCTACATGTAGAAAGTAAATAAAAGAAAACTTTGTAGTAGCTATGGTGTTCCAGTGTACTCTAGTACTATAGTAACATGTCACCCTCCACTAACCCCACTATCGTTGAAAGTAAATTTTTAACTGTCTAAACTTTTTATCTATTTGAACAAATATTAGTTGCCATTTTTATTCACAAAAACATTTTAGTACAAAATAAAACCAAATACATTTTTGAATTGCGAACCCCCACTTTTTATGGTTACTATTACATATTTAAATTAAATTATTTTGCAAAAGGTGGTTAGATACATGATGTTCAATATTTTTGAAAATTAAATTATTTCTTTGGAGTAGGGTTCATTAAGGTGCTCATATAGAGTCAAATTGGGTGGTTTTTTTGTAATGAGCATGACTTTCACCTAGGGAGTCTTTTTTTTTGACTTTCTATAGTCGACTAAAAACTCTCTTTGAGCACGACACAATGATACAGGTTCAGGCTCATGACTTTTCTATTTTGATTAGTTTTTGTGGTCTAGAAACTAGATATTCTTGGTTACAAAGTTTTGGATAGAAATTTTGTATACAAAATAGATTCTTTTTTTTTGAATAAGTGTTGGAGAGCATGTACAATGTAACTTTGACAAGAAATAGGGTTGGTAGACACTACAAATGTCATTTGAGTTATTTCTAAACTCATATATCCATTGTATACCCCTTAAATAGTCTTAAAATTGTTGGAATTTTTGTCATTCAATAGTTTTGTCATTGATGTCAACATATATACAGTTATGGAGACCAGGATTTGCTGTACAATACAGACATGCAGATTGTAGAAAGTGGTATGGACGCTGTATGATTCATTAGCTCTTGTGGGATTAGATATATGTTCATGGATGTATCTAAAGCTTATTCCTATGGCCACAGATATTTATACGATCATTGGACAAAGATATACTTGTTTTAGTAAAGTCTGGTTGCAGGACCAGTTTTCACAGACCTAGTTGTAGTGTTTGGAATAGAATTATTGTGCGACGATGAATTTCAGTATGCACGCTTGGAAAATGTCAAAAGAAATCATGAAGAAGATACATTGTGATCGTAGCGTGTTCATGTGAATGCTGGCATCATCTATGGCATGTTTGCTAGCGTGGAAGTATTTGGGAGCCGACCAGGAAGAGTAACATGTAGATGCTTGATTTATGATTGAATTATTGATGGATCCGACTTTTTGAGAATTATAATTATGGTAACATGATCAGGGATGACTTGTGTGTCATTGTCTTGGATAATGTAATAGTTTGTTATGTAATGAGGTCCTATAATGGCCGACCTCTAAATGAATTTGATGTAGGATAATCCTAGGGTAGTTGGAAATCCTGCATGTTGGTGTGTTCTTTTGGAGAGCTCGGTTGGTAGCAGGTTGCTCAGTTGCAGTATTGACCGAGGAGCTCAGTCACTGAAGGGACTCAATCGCTAAGGATCTCGACAAAAATTTTGGTGCTCGGTTGAACATGTACTCAGCTATACTTGGCTTGCTCGGTTGTTTTGCTATCACTCGATAGTTTGGGCTTGCCGACTTGAGTTCTTGTGGATTTCTTAGGCCGACTTGTTGCATTTAATTTGGGTAGTGTGTGTTACATTCTCCTAGGTAGATCTGGAGGCCGACATGAAGAATTAATTATTGTAAGGCTATGTGAGAGCTGACTGGTGTTGCATTTAATATTTGTTTGTCTTTAGAAGCCGACTGGGTTTAGGATTTATTTATTTCTTCCAGTTGACTTGTGGCTGAAGTAGTATAAAAGTATGGGTTTGGGGTAGAGTTACGAGGAGGAGGGATTCAGGTCGGGAATTTGAAGAAGGAATTTTGTAAGCAGAGCTAGTGGTTGAGGCTTAGGAACAAGAAGATTGCTTGGTGGCTGGTGAGCACGAGTTCAGATCATGCTGGATGTTTTCTACCAGATTGATGTGTTTTAGATCTGGCTAGCTAGGGTTAGGGTTTGAATTGGATCTTGAGGGATCTTGAAGAACTATTATTTTCTTTGTAATTGGCCATAATTGGGAAGGCCTTACAACTTGAAACATTGCATGTAATCAGTTATTTAATGAAATAAAGAATTCTAATTGTTTCAAATCTTGCTCTGTTGTTGGATTCCATTGTGTGGTTGTTTAACTAACTAGGGGCTTGGATATCTCCTGTGGGGATTCTCTTAGCCTCGCAATGTGTCATAATTATTATATGTAACTTGTATATAAGGGAGGGTTTCTTCCTTGAGATGAAGTATGGATTGTGACGGTAATATGCGAGCTAGAAGGCTGTGAGATTTGCTTCTAACAAAGAAGAAGCTTGTGTATCTAGGCACAAAGATTGGATTGTCCTAACAAGCAATTCAGGCATGATAAAGTATAATCTGTAAAGGATTGAAGGTGGATTTTTCCTTCTAATTATATTTGGGCCTGTGGCTAGTTGTATTACCCTTAATAGGGCCTGAGAATCCTATCAAGGTCAATCCTTTAACAGGGATCTACCTATATATTAATCAGCTCCTAACAAGGCTAGAACTCCTAATAGGGTTTCAGTCATATAGTGCAGATATTTGTGGGTGTCATCCCCATCAAGGTTTTTCCTTTAGCAGGGTTTTCCTTGAGAACAAATCTTGGTGTCACTTGTGTTCAATGATGTGATGTGGTTTTGCATTCTATTCTGCATAAGATTATATTTGGTGTTGAGTTTGATAAATTTTTTAACTATTGATTGAATCCCCCTCTCAGTTTCTTGAGACATTTTTATCCTAACAATTGGTATTAGAGCTATTGGTCCTCAAAGAGAAATCTTGACCGCTTGAGGAAAAGATCTAGGATGTCTTACTTCAAGAAAGAAATTCCCAAGTTTGATGTAGAAAATTTTGATGCATGGAAGGACAAGATGAAGACTCATTTGTTTTGTTTGGGCTTGGATTATTATATGGTAACCAATAAAGATGCAACACTCAATACTGAAGATGAGTTGGAAGACCACAACTGATGAGGAAAAGAAGATGTTTCAATAGAACATGATAGCTAGAGAAGCATTGATAAGTGCATTATCTGATGGGGAATTGTCTGAGATTAGAGATTTGTACAAGGCACATGATATATGGGAAAGATTGTTAGCACTATATGAAGGAGATACATACACTAAAGGAGCCAAAATTCAAAATTGGAGAGCAAGGATGGAGACACTTCAGATGAAATAAGATGAAGCAATAAGGATGTTTGTTCAAAGGGTTACAAAATGTGTAATAGGAATCAGTAACAATGGAGGAACCTACACTGAGGATGAGGTCATTGTAAAGATTTTGAGATCTTTGACACCAACGTACAAAACTAAAGTACATGCCCTAGAGGAGATCATACTATTGACCAAAGGTTTCACAAGGGAAATGTTAGTATCCAAAATGACTACATTTGAGACTGCTGAGCTTAAGGATGCTTTACCTAAGGTGGAGACAACTTCAAGGCAACAATGGACAAAAACAAAGACGCATGAACAAGTTTTGCAGGTGCTATAAAATCAAGTAAGTACAATGTAGAGTTAGGAGATTATGCTGATGAATGGGAA